>APFE031103864.1:6715-99242 GCA_000404065.3 Pinus taeda | reverse complement strand
TCTAAGGAACAAGTTGCTGATATTCTCACCAAACCACTGCCCAGGGAAACTTTTGAATATCTCAGACAGAAGCTAGGAGTAGTTGATGTATCATCTTGCTGTTAAATCTTGTCAGTTTCAGAGAAAAATGGGTGTACGCGAGTTTCATAAGGAGGATACGCGTACATACGCTGGTTGGTGCGGTGAAAGTCGCGTATATGGAGGCTTGATGGATATCAGAAGTAACAGGGTCTGTTTGGAAATTGTCTGATATGGGTCTGACAGAGACCATCCAGCACAGGTTCAGGGGGAACAAATAATCTTCTAATATTGTATTGTTGGCATTATCTTAGAAGCTTTTGGTTCTAGTTCATAGCTGTTGTTGATTTCAGATAGAACAAAGGCAGAGGGAGAACAGAAGGAAATCTTGGTTGCTGATCTGAATGGTGATTGACAGTTGCTGCTGCTATCAGTTGTTGGTGACTTTCATAAGTCTTGTTTTAAATATTGCGTCTCTATATCATGTATCTTTTTTCTTATATGGTGTCAAGGTCATGTAATGGCCTATATTGGTTTCCCCACTATGCTTGGGATGAAGATGTTTTTGGTCATCATATGTAAAATTGAGATGTATTCCCACTTGGTTGGGTGATGGATGTATGTATTGAGTCTTTTGTTGATAGGAAGGTCTTTTATGGTGCATAAGTCTTGGTTCTTCTTGAAGAACATCTTTTTGCAGATCTTGCCTACAGCCAGGGGGAGAATGGTCAGCACAGCAAGACAGAGATTTCAGCATGTACTCAGGGGGAGCACAACCCTTTGCCCTTGATGACAAAGGGGGAGAATGATCTTGAGGATCTTGGTGTTGCCATCAAGTCCAAAGGGGGAGATTGCTGGCATTATGGCACAGGTTTGGAGCTATGGCACAGGTGTTGTCCTTGATGGCAACTATCTTTGGTAACAGATCTCAGTTCAGGCACTCAGAAAGAAGAAAATGACATATACGCAGGTTCATCTAGGCGAAGACGCGTATACACGCGGCTTATACGTTACAAAAGCGCATATATGTTGGGATCATACTCTTGGTCCATGGTAGTTAGTCCTTGGGATTTGAACCTATGTTTTGGACCATGGCGTCTCGTCAGATGTGGTGTTGATCCCTAGTTTTGGGTTCATGGTATTGAAATGTTATGGTTTTGGACCGTGGTATTGTGGAAGGCCTAAGGCTATAAAAGAGGAAGGAGATCTTGTGACAAAGGATGATCTGAATGATTATTGAATATCTGATAAAGTGCTAGAGCTGGTATATTGGTAATTGGGTTGTGAGGCAGATCTGGATCTGAATGAAGGAGGAACCTTAGCGCAAAAGGAGGATAAGTTATATTCATGGGTCATAATCTTTAAGCTTGAATGATAGTATCTTTGTATGATTTTGATCTGCTAGATGTGGCGCTTGCTTGATCTATAAGTCTGGCAATCTGGGTTAATTAGTGATTAAATATCTGAAAGAGTGAATTATCCTTTATAGAGCTGTACGCAGGTTCAGTGAAGCAAAGGCACGTATACACGCAGGTTCAGTGAAGTAAAGACGCGTATACGCAGGTTGTTCCATACGCAGAGGCGTATGCACGCTAGTTTCAGGCTATTGAAATAGCTTATATACTCTAAGTTGTGATCTAGCTGCTTCTGTCTATTGCTGGTGTGTTCTGGGTTATGTTTCTGTTGTGTGGTTTCTGGTATTGTGTTTTTGGGTACAGCTGTCAGAGAAGTATCTACTTGATTTAGATCTAATTGGTGAAAAAGAGATTGGTTGATGGAGAAATTCTTGATGATTGATTGATGTTCATGGATCCAGTCTGAAAATTTATGAAATGTGGTCCCTGGAAGAAAGAGAAGGTTGTAGCCTTCTGTAGGTCAGCACCTACGTACTACTAGTATCTTGACTAGTACAAGAGCTAAAGGGGCTTGTAGCTCCCTTCCAGGAGAAGCTGGAGAATGAGAGAGAGTAGTAGCTCTCTACAGGTTGCAGCCTACGTACTGGTAAAGGTCTGCACCAGTACATTGTAAAAAGAAGTTTCTAATTAAAGAAAAGATAGAGACGAATTGCAGCAGGTGGTTTTCACCCACATTGGATTTCCACCTTATATCTTGTGCTCTTGTATGTGATTGTGTTTCTGCTCTATTTTACTGTCTTTGGTTACTGGTTATTTGATTCTGCATCTCAGGTTAACAATTATCAACAGAAAGATAAAGTAAATTAAAAGTTTGCTCTGTATACGCGGGTTTCTTTCTGCATAGTTGCGTATGTATGCGGGTTTAACTAACTGAAGTAGCGTATACAATTTTTTTTGAAAAAAAAAAGGAATAATTGACTTGATAATACTAATTCACCCCCCCTCTCAGTATTATTTCCAACATTCCCCCCCTCCTTAACACTAACCATTAGACCTTGTATTTTTGCATCTTTAATGACTGTTCTCAAGTCTTTTTCTAATTATAGAGAGAAAATATGAGGGTGGACATCCTTATTTGAGGCCTATAAAGGAATGGTTATTGCAAAATATAACACTCGTGTGCTAGGCCTCACTAGATCCATGACAATAGTGGGGCCGCCACATATATCACCTCAATAGTGAATTCCCCTGTTGTTTTGTGGGAAGATGATATCCCCACAAGGGACTTCCCCTGTTGGTCATGGAAGATGATAGTGGATGAAGTTTTTCTTTCAAGATCTCTCCATCTAGTCATCTCCACAAGAAGAATGAAGTCCTTTTTATTTCTATAAAACTTGGTGCTTGTGAGGTGAGATGAGCACTCTTTGAGGGGGATTTGACATATCAACTTGGTGACTGCATTATGAAAAGTATGAATATCAATTTTTTATTTTTGAAATTTTGTATGGATACAAGATGGTTCCTTGGGATGTGCATGTATTGTACCCAACAATGAATGCTGAGAACATCCCAAGATATCCAAAAAGACCTTATCCAAATTTGTACAAGAATATTTTAACATTTGATGGTTGTCCTTTGGTTGTTGCCCCCCATGTCTTGGAATTTATGGGACATATCTCATAAATTGAAGAAAGACATGAGGATGCCATGTTAAGGTTGTTCTTTAGGACTACATGTTACCCATAATTTTGTCTTGCATAAATTGGTGTAATATAAGTAGTTAATGTAGCTAGTATATGTAAATACTGATAGTCCCATATTTATTAGGAACTCATTGCCACCACATTTGTGTCTTGATCTTGTAGCATCCCCAAGGGAAAAATATTTGTGTTAAATGCTAGTGGTGCAAAGCTACAGTTACTAGCTCTTGAAGTTTTAGCAAAAATGACACAGAAGAGGAGTGCCTAGAAGTGCATACCTATCCATAATTTCAAATACAACTCAGTATGGGAAGATTCTAGTTTTGAACAGAAGATGAGATGACTAGATTAATCATGCATAGTATTTTGTTGATGAGAATGTAATAACTATAGCCAATGGTGACTTTAGCAAAGGGAGTGCATTGTACTCATCATTGAGGCTATCCATACTCAAAGAGAATGATTTGTAGTCTATTGTAACACTTACTTTAGTAAACTACATCATAACAAAATGTCTATGTAAGAAGGATGCAATAATTTCCTTATAGGAGAAGAAACCCTCTATAAATTTATATTAATGATGGAAAATGACATAAATGTGACTTGTGTCAAGTGTATAAGAAGAGTGATGAATTGGTTCAAGAGTCTATTGCAGAAGTGTCCCAAAATTCATTGGTCCAATAGATCATACCAAATTGAAGATATAGTACAATGTTGAGAGTGATTTTAGACATATTCTAAAGCTCCAAACTTCCAAAGAATGTGTTGAAGTGTTGAATTCTGATTGCCATCCAAATTTCAAAGTTTCCATTGTGAATCAAAGAATGTGAATAAGGAAATAGAAAATATTTATATATATGTGCGAAGTAGTATACATGATAGGACCAACCTATCCAAAATTTGATAATCAATTTAACAATTGATATTTACCTTAAAGATTGTTCTGAGATGCGAGGGCTTTCTTTGGAAATCCCTCCCTTTTGAGAGTCATTTGAGGTTACGTGAAGAAAATACTTTGTTGGGCATGGGGAGGTTGAGGAGCCTAGGGGCTCATGGAGGACCAAATTTTCCACTTCAAAGGTTGGTGTTTCACCTTTAAGCTACCTTGAAGGGCACCCTTGAAAATATTTTGCATTAGCCTTAGAGGCTAATTTAGGGTGTGTGTGCCCACATTGGAGGATGTTTAGAATGATTTGTGTAAGACGTTGGAAAAGTTAAGGCAAACGTTATGCATATGAAGGGCCTTTAGAGGGTTGGTGCTTCACTAATAACCCTTCATTTGAGGAAATGGTCATATTTTGAGGGATTAACTCCCTATTTTTTGTACTTGTGGCATTAAAAGCCCCATTTTGCATTTATTTAGATTAATCAATTTGTAGAGAGGGTCTTTTTCCCTTCCTTTGGCTGATTTAGGGGATTTTAGGTTAGAATATTATTGTTTTATTATGAGGGAAGTTGAGCCCCTCTTCTACAAATAGAGGTGTACTTCCTTTTGTTTTCCCATGGAGTTTTGGGGAAGAAATCCCATAATAATCTATTTTTTTTGTGATTTTTCCCTGTAAAACATTGGCTTTGGATATGTCAAGTTGAGCAACTTATCTTGGGGAAGATATGTTTTGCATGGATAAACTTTCATTGGATTGACGAAGTGATGCTTAAATGAATGGTGCAATTTTATTGTGAGGGGTAGTTTACATTTTGCTATAATTGTTGAATTAGGGTTTTAAGCCTTCTTAATAGATGTTTCATCTCTTATGAACTTTATTTTATCGATATGCAAAATTTTTCATAAAGTAGCCGTCACAAAAACTAGATTGAATTTCTCGAACTTAAGTATCTTACTTTAGAAAGTTGCTAGGGTTAGATTGAGAAGTTATCCTTCTCTCTTTCCCTCTCCATCTAAGGTCTTCAACTATTGACTCACTCCTTGTTTGAATCCATATGCCCATATATTCATTGATAAGTCAAGGAATTGATCCTTCATTCTCCATCACTTTTTACTTTTTGTAAATCATTAAATTCAAGGTAGCACATGTTTGGAATCTATTCGAGCATCTCCAAGTCCTATCTTGAGCCATATGTTCTTTGATCTCATTACTTCATTTCATTTAGAGCCATACATTATTGAAGATTATTTTAGGGTGTCTATATGGCAAGATCCTTGAAGGGTGTTTAACTTAGGGATCCTTGGGTTACTTAATCTTTGAGACTTTCCATGGAAGCCTCCCTTGCCAAGATAACATCTGCCCACAAAATAGTAGGGGAATTTGCTACTAAGGTGGAAATTATAGTAGATCCCATTGTTGTCGAGTATCTAGTAAGGCCTAGCACTAGGGCGCTATATTTTGTGATACTAAGGCCTTAAAAATTTTGAAATTGATCCATTAATTAACATTACCAAATACATATGAGAAATACATCCCATTATCCATTTCACCATCACTAGACTAAATCCCACATATAACAACAAAGATTTGTGATATAACCAATAAGTCCTATTGTAAACTTTTGACAAATCCAATTTTAGAATCATCCCGAAATAATCTTTTTCCATAATGGAATGCAAACGTGCAACCAAATTTGCCTCATAAATATGTCTCCCTACTAGGAACATAAACTAAACTATGTATGAGAAATGAATTCAAAGAATATTCTACAAATGAGAAAAGCCACAAACTTCTAAATAATTTTATAAAAACAATTACATAATAAGAGTGATAAAAAAAATATTCTACTTGCAAGAAAAACTACAAACTCTAAGATAATTTTATAAAAACATTACATGATAAAATTGATCATTAATTTAAACTCCTCCGAAAAAACAATTTTCTCTTTCTACAAAATCAAAGTAAAAAAAATCAAATTAAAAACCCATAACACCATTCCACCACTTTTAACATTCCTGAAAATAAGCTTTCCTAAAATACATCTTAAAAACATACAAACAAATTTAAGATTCACCCATCTAATCTAAACTATTACTTGTATTTTACCTTTAAAAAAATCTAATTTTTTTTATAAAAATATAATTTAAATAATTTTATAAAAACATTTACATAATAAAATTGATCATTAACTTAAACTCCCTCAAAGAAACAATATTATCTTTCCTCAAAATCAAAGTAAAAAATTTCAAATTAAAAATCCGTTATTATCTTTCTTCAAAATGAAAATAAAAAATTTCAAATTAAAAATCAGTAAAAGCATTCCACTGCTTTTAACATTCCTGAAAGTAAGCTTTTCTCGAATACATCTTAAAAACATATAAACAAATATACTATTCACCCATCTAAACTATTACTTATATTTTTCCCTTAAAAATTCCAAGAATTCTCTATAAAAATATAATTTAATTTATCCCATACATTCTTATTTAAAAAAAAAATTTAATAATATCATTACCACTCTTGGCACAATTTCCCTTTACGTTACATTAAAAAACTATAAAGAAATATCATAATATTCGTTTATAGACTTCTCTTTAAGAATTGTATTCACATTGGGACCATATCAAGAAGTTCTCACATCCAAAAAGAGACACGGTATAAAGAGAATGCATAAATACATTGGGACTATACTAAAGGTACTTTACATTACTTTGAAAAAAGCATAGTACAGCAAAATTATATTCACATTGAACCATAGGGCAGTTACTTGGTTTTGAAATTTTAAAATAGAATGAAATATTTACAAGTGAGTTATGTAAAATATATTTTAAAAAATATTAAAAACAAAAATTAAATATTCATATTTTTATGAAGTTTTTATAAAAATATTTAGATTATTAATTATAATAATTAATTTAATATTATTAAATATAGATGATTTTATTAAGAGATGCTGACTATTTTAATATGGTAGAGATATTATAATGTAATGTAAAATATTTTGACTTGGTAAAAAAATATATTATCATTTTATTTTTATTAATAATTATGATAAACTTAACTTGGTAGATCCAAAATTAAGATGGATCTAATATCATTAGAACTAATTTTTTATATTTTTAAAATAAAATTTCACACTCTCACAAGCATATATAGTTCTTATAGCTGCCTCGTCTATCCACCACCCGGTGGACCCCCACACACATAAATAAATGACACATATATTAAATAAATAAAACATTACAAAATTTTATTAAAACCTGGACCATACCTAGGTAGCTTTATAATATTATTGGTAAGTTATAATAATTTTCCTTTCTTTTATTGAGAAAGTGAATCTGTCTCTTATGAATGAATGATATTTTAACTTCCATGAGACTAAAATAGTTTATGGGAGTACCAACCTCCATGTTCTTTGCTTTTTACAATTCAATCCTTTTCTTATTCAAATTGATGATGAGTTGACCCAATCTTTTAAGAGTTCCCTCACTAAAAAGATAATGCCAAGAAATTGATGCTAACATATTGCCATAACTGTATCCTTCATGTCTCTGAAAGCATCACATTCCATTATTAAAATATGTTTATATAATATACTATAATAAAATTATTAAAAAATTGTAATAAAGAATAATAAAATAATTAATTGAAAATAATTTGAGATAATATCACTCCAGATTTATATTAACTCTAAATCTACCAAATAATTTGAGAGAGATCAAATTTGTTGAGATACAAACTTCCTTTAGAGTGAAAAAAGATTTGATCCCTCCATGATAGATTTGGAATTAAGATGGATCTAGGCTATTTTAATTTACATAGATTCTCATAATGCTCAAAAACCCCCGGTAATTTGACAAGTCAAGTTTATGTTAACTAACTAACAACAACAACAACAACAACATACTTTTATTTTTATTATTTTTTAATTTTTAATTTATTTTTATTTTAAAATAGGGTTATTTTTATTTTGATTAAAACAAAATATTTGCAAACATCACATTGCAATATCTCTATCATATTAATATTGAAAAAAAACAAAGGCTTAATATACAGCTTGAGTGGGCCTAATAGTTAAGAACATGTATTTCCTCCTAAAAAGTCACATGTTCAAAACCAGAAAAAGTAGAATATGTATAAAAAATATTAATAAAATAAAATTCCAACCTATCAGAAATACAACACTGACATTACAGTCTGGTACCATCTGGTACCCGAGGTTTTCCTTTTTGAAGGAACTGTATATACACATACATACATGTTCTGCTGTTTGAAAACGAAACACGCCATCCACTCACCAAAATGAAGTCACAGTTGAATGCTCTACTGTTTGAAAACGAACACACCATCCACTAACCAAATGAAGTCACAGTTGAAGGGGTAATGAGGTTGCACAACCCCTGCAAGCGCTTCGTGGGACTCTGAAAACAAAGAGGCTTTCAAAACGTTCAAACAAAAACAGCTTATCTTTACAGAACCTTGGGGATAATTCGTTATTTCATAATTTCACACCCTCACCACCTGTAATAACTCCATAGCTTTGGCCTGCCCAAAAGCAGAGGAGCTGACCAACACTGCACAAGAATAAGTATGACTTAGGTTTGCCCGGAGTCGCTCGAACTCCTTTTCAAACCCTTTAAGGATACAAGTACAGAAGCAATTATCTGCTTCTTTATACTTCCCCGTTTCCGCGGAAGTCTTGTTACAGTTTTATTACTTGCCTGCATTTTCCCACCTTCACCTGCAATTCTAGCAGTAGTTTCTGCTTTATTCTCCATGTCGGCAGCTGCTGAAATTTTTCAGAGAAAGAGAACAGATAGCAGACTTCACATAAAAATTAGCGGCATAGCAAAGATAGAGATAAAAGCGAATCGCAATGGTGGCCGAGAGTCATATAAATGTTTAGGTAAAGAACTCTTCTGGAAAAATCTTGACGGGCACCACCGAAAACTTGAAATCCACATATAACTAAAAATGTGCCGTCGAGCGTTTTTCTCTAGGAAAGCGTATGCGCTGATACGTATTCCCCTGTACCGTCGACGTACACGGGAGGATCATAAGTGAAAGTGAAGATGCTCTAATAAATTAACCTTTTGTTAATAAAGGTTGCATTAAAACATTATTCCTCAATAACATAATTATATTAAAAAAATCACATATTTATCGTAATAACAAAATGCGAGAGCTGTTCTTTATAGCTTTATGGAAAAATAGTGACACGATTTGTGTGAGGGCTAGGCATAACGACTAATGAATATGGTGGAATACCTTGCATTATGAAAAAGCTTGAAAGTGATTATAGAAAAGAAAATTCCATGACTTATTATATTGAAAATTCCATGATTTATTGTATTGGGAGGTTATTTTAAAGTAAATGGTAGATTTTTGGAATATTTGGAAATCCCACGGATGTCGGTCGGATTCCGATTCGGAGAATCTACAATCGACTTAAGCTCACCTATATTCAGAGACTCAATGTTTATTATTTGATAAATGACGAAACCAAACCATATATTCAGATTCCCCTCTCAATAATCAAGGGTTCTTATCTTTGCCTCTCAGTTTGAAATTTTAGGAATTTTTCATATTCTAGACATTTGAATAGCAGTTGTCTATAATGCGACTTATTGAAAGCCTTTCTGGTGGGTTTTTCCAGTCAAAATCTGGCAGCAATTTATTGGAATCACAAGTTTGATAGCTAGTTTCTGCACAATCAAAGCGTCCCAGGGGTTTTTCAGAGTGCTGAATCCAAATATGCAGCGAAAAAACCATTTTAACTGCAACAAATCAAAATTTAACCTCAATTTCTTCTGCCAGATTCAGTCACTGGAATCTCAAAAAAATAGCATTATAGACAACTCCATTTGAATATGGTAGCGGATAATTTAGCCATAATAGATTTTGTTATGTAACCAAAGCAGCCTTAAATTGGATAATATTCTCAACATTTCTCTAGTTCCATAAATGATTAAGAAAATTTCAAGTTTTGGCCAGTTGGATGGGGCGTTTATGTTCCCTATAATTATGTTTTCGCGAGATTATTTAATTACCATCATTGGCGATATGGCTTATTGAAGCCTGGTGTTTATGATTTAGAAACGTGGCCAATTTCCTTGACGCTCCCTTATAAAGTGGCATGCTCTCAGAAAATAATGAGTTCTAGCCTCCGACGATTTGCCTCTTTCTAGTCACGTTCATCATAGGTCTCTCCCCGGCTCCTTTAATGGGCTCTCAAGTGACCAGTCTCTTTGTCTAATTCAAGAGGGTGGTGTCTTTTCCATTTAATCTCCTTAAGGTGGGGCTCAGGGTGTCTCGTCTTGGCTGCGGAGTCAAAGACATCGAGCAGAAAATTGGAGTTATGGAAGTCATCTAATATCCTTCCTTCTCTATCAATTCTTTGTTCGACTGGTTTTTGGGTAATAAATTTAGATTTACTGCTGAGGTTTGGCTCGTGGAATGGTTGTCTCTGCCTATATTCTGAATTCCTTCTTTCATCACAATATTATTGGGTTCTTGCCTCAGTCTGGTTATGCAGCTGATGTTTCCACTGTCTGTGAATTATATAGTTAGGTATAAAATTTCTGGTATGCAATGGAAAACTCCTCTATCCCTTCAGACAATGTTGATGCCAACCTCGTGTTGGACAGACTTCTCGACGCTTCTCAGGACCTCCTAGTTTCCATAAAAAGAAAATGGAAGATATGGTCGAAAGACAGAGGATGTCGTTTTAGCTTTTCCTGGAAGCTAAGCCCCTCCGTCATCAGGCATAGATGGAACAAGTGGTCGAAGGTCTCAGCGAGGAAATGCGAGCTCTTGGCATCCATTTGTCTGCGATGGAAGTTTAAGGAATTGGATATTCATAGTCTGCTCTAGGTGATGAAGGTCCAGTGTTGTGGCTAGAGGGAAACGAGCTCATCAACTTACGAGTGGTACCGATGAAAATGAACATTGTTAAATTTTTTGGTCATGAAGTTTTGGGTGGTGTTTTGTGCATATATACTCTCCGATGATGCAATGTAAATTTTGTTTAATACTTAACAAATTTGTAGAGTCTTCAATGTTAATATATCTAGCCTAAGATGGAGCAGTAGCCTTAGAGCTTGCAATTTCTTTTTGAATATTCTATGGTTAACATAAATTTTGTAATAGAAATGTTATGATGTTATGTAAGAATTTTGGTACCTAATCCAGGTTTATTAATATGAAAATCCTTGTTTCGTTTAAAATAAACATAATGACCATAATACATAAATGACTTATTTGAACCTTGAATCTTAGTTTGAAATTGTATGGAATACTCACACTAAAATCCACATAACCCCGAAATTAAATGTTCTTTCTCGGGATATGTCATAACATTTGTATATATGAGATATGCCTACAGAAATTTGATAGGACATATAAGATAACCAACGGAAATAACTAATTTGCAGAGTGAAACATTACTATGTTGATGTAGAAGATTCTTGGTTTCTTATATATTTTTTTATCATTTTTGTTTAGGGAGATGTTCAATGTTGTTTCTATGGGTTTGTTAGTACAACAACAATGAGACAACCAAAAAGTGATAGTAGTGCTCCAATCCATATATTTACCTGTTCATACATACTTTCTTTTCTAATGGCTATTTACCCATAAATTGACTTAAAAAAAATCAATAGACCCGCCAACCATATTTTATCTTCAAACCAACTCTAGACATCACTACTAGGAAATGTTAATTCATCAAGGCAATATTCTCATCATCTCCATGGAATGTAATGTCTTTGTGGAAAATAAAGAGACAAAGTTTGAGGTCAAGTAGTGGTATGTGTAGAAGACAAATAAGACCCAAGGAAAGGATATTTAAAACTTGGTTAAGAGCGAGGGGAGTGACTTGGGATTTGCTTGAGAATGATATAGCTAGCTAATGCAAAAACCTTTTTAAGGAGAAGATTGGATAAAGTAAGGTTATTGGACTTTATTTCTTCATTTAGGTTTTCATAATAAGTATTCTACATTTTAATAAAACACAATACAACTTCTTTCACCACTTGAACTTGAGGACTCTAGATTAAGCTGAGTGTGAAACATAGGAAAAGTACCTTTAATGACTCAATAATTTTTTTGCCTTCACATAATCCAACGTCTTCACGAGAGTTGTTGCACAATTGTTCTACACTTGCATATGCATAAAAAATATTAAACAACTGAATTGAAATAAACATATAAACATAATTATTTATTAAAATTAAAGCCAAAAGTAACAATGCATACCTCTTTTACGCATTGCACATCATCTGGAATGAACATCAACCACCTTTATAAGGTTTATTTAGTGAAACTATCACCTCCTCTCCCATAGGATACCAAATGTAAACAATAAAAAAACTTTAAAAAACACCAATATCAAAGCCAAATAGAAAATCCAAATTTCACAAACGAGCAAGAAAAAAAATAGAGAAATAACCATTGACATAGCGAAAAGATCAACAAAAGAAAGAAGCATAGTAAGAAAAGGAAGGAAAAATAAAAAAACGTGCAATGGAACTAAACTCAACCCAAAAACCGAGGACCCTCTACGCCTTGGTCTGTAGCAACATTCCTTTATGCTCTACTTAGTTTGAACGAAGAAGGGATTAGTGGTATACAAAATGGAAGAAGATAAGAAAAGGAGAATTTTTGGGAACCGATTTAATCATTACATATAACTAATATAGTTAATCATTATATATTTCTATGATGAACAAAGGGTATTTACAAAAATGGAATCCAATAGCCTCTTCTCCAGAACTCTGATCCATCTGGCCCATCCCCCGAGGGATTGAGCCACTATGTCCTCCCATTCCTACTACCACCCCATTTCTTCTCTAATGTTTATTGGCAAATGCATGTCATTGCCTACTCTAGATAAGAGGGTCGATGATGGTTCCTCTCTCTACACTTCTAACCTGCACAATTCAAAGTCCATCGATCCCATTTCACATTTGGTGGCACCTGTTGTAACATGATTAGTTTTGATAATTTAAATTTGATGATATAATAGGTTTTAGTAGTTTAGAAATAATAAATAGGTCTACAAGAGTAAATGCGCGCTCAAAATTTAAATTGAAGTTTCATTAGCTAGTTGATTTAGTTAATCATGCATTTAAACATGATTAAATTATGTAATAAAGTAAATTCAAACATGGTTTAAAAACAGCTAAGAACGAATTTTCAAAAACTGAAAGAGGTTTTTGTTGATAACATCCTCATGTCTAAACACCTCTCTCAGTTTTCTAACATCTATTATGGTTTTGGAGATGCAAATACATCTTTGAAGGCATGTTTTCTAGAAATTTCTTGTTTTAGTCACTTTTTTGCAGAGGATATTTTGACTAAAAAAAGATGAATATTTCGAAACTGGAAGAGTTTTTGGTTCATAAGATTCAAAAATACAAAATCCTATCTCACTTTTCACACAAGTGTAAGGGGTTGGGAGATACACTCTCATCATGTTTAGCCTATTTTTCTGACTGTGCAATGTCCTGTTTAAACCACCTTTTTGCAGAAACTATTGTGGATAAGCAAAGATGCATCTTGGGAAAATGGAGGAGGTTTTTGTTCCTAAGATCCTAGACTACAAAAACTCTCTCCGTTTTTAGACAGCTAGCTCAAATTGAGATATTCAATGGGATGACTGGACCCTATTTTTCATAAATTCAGGAGGAAAAAGCTCAAAGCAGTTAGTGACTTGGAGGCCACCTCATCAAATATGAGTTGTAATCAAATTTGAATTTCTCTTCTTTATCAATAGAAATCCTCAAGGATAGTACATAACTATTCAAATAATTTTAGTTACCTTTATTTGTTCTATTTTTGTAATACAATTTTCAGATATTTGTAATAGCTCTTGATATTTTTATCAAGATATTTTGTGAGTAAATTGTATAAATACTTCATCAATTGAAGTAATATGGGAGGACTTTTGATGCCAAGACTCTTAAATTTGTAATAGCTTCTATTATAGGATTTCTAATGAAAGCCTTCCGACTCCAGTTTGACAAAATTTTGTGTTTTCTAGTATGTCTTTATAGTGTTTCATATCTTATTCCTACACATGTGCAAAGCATTTATAGGAAGGTATGGGTAAGTGTAGATTGAGTATCAATTTTTTCTTAAATCCCCTGCAAAATAATAACCTTTATAAAGAGATTAGCTTATTGGACTGTTTGTCCAAGATAACTCCTCTTTGACTGGTTTTTGCTTTATGCCTTCTGATAGCCATTAAAAGAGATTAGCTTATTGGACTATTTGTCCGAAATAGCTCCTCTTAGAATTGGTTTTAGTTTGGCCTTCTTGAATACTCTTAATATGTTTTGTTGGGTTGTAGAAATCTTCTACATGCATCCAAATTTCCCTAGTTGTTAAGTAGTCAATCTGATTGCTCAATTATTAGGAATCCTCTTACTTTCTTCTACCATAATTCTTGTAAAATCTAAGTCATTATGTCAGGCTGGAAGCTGACACTTTCAGAAGGGACCCTGTGAGAGAGGCCTTTAATCACGATTATGGATTATCATTGATCATCAACCATCTCCATTAAAACCATAAATCTAGCCATTGTGCTTCAAAGGTTGTTGTTCAATGACAGGTGAAAAATGTTAAACAAAGCCTCGTAACCACTAAGGGAGACCCTCTGGTTCAAGGACCAACTTGAACCTAAAGGCTGGTTGAGTTGGTTTCCTGGCATAGTTTTTTCAGCCAAGGACTACCTACGAGAAACAAGTACAACATTTGGCACCATTTCCGGGGAGCGAAGTAATGAATATATCTTTCTACGGGGAATGATAAAGATTAGATCTATTCCTTGCTGGTGAACAAGGAGTAGGGATTTATTATTGGTTGCATTTCTTCCACCTTGTGACTCCACTTTGTCATATGGTGATTCCACTGGGTGATCGATCCCACTGTTTCGAAATTTCAGCTACCTCTATGCAAGGTTCATTGATACTTGCAATCAACAGTATATGTCTTTCCCTCTCAGCCATCGTCAGAAATCTAAAATGTCTACGGAGGATGCAACTTTTAAAGTACACATGTGAGTATAAGTTTTCCATGGGATTTTATGTTCATATTGTATATATTCTTCAAATTTTAGCTGCTGACAACGTGGTTTGTCAATAAATCCACTCCGCACTTGGTTACATTGGAAAACAGATTACACCTAACAGTGTACAATTTTCCAATTCAGTTAGATAGAGGTGTGGGATTGAACATATATTTTGTGTTTCCATATGCAGTAGATCAACACGTTCATTGTTTATGAGTGGTGTGATTTGAAGAGTATATGATAGACCAACTTATATTTTCAGCCTCTAGAAATTTTCAGTTTTCATATTTCAGTATGAAAGAGTATCCGAATTAGTGCAGGCATATGGTTTCATTTTACAGTTGTAGGTTGCAGTGTGCAGTAGCAGAGTATTCAAACGACAACACTGATCCATGGGGATTGGTTATATTTCTACATAAGATGGAAAATCAGTGGTTGGTGGTTTTATGGTATGACTCCTTGCCCAACACTAAAGGCAACTGGTCTACTAGTTCTCTGCATCCCACAAGGGGAAGCAGTCCCCATTGGAGCCGATGTTGTAACATGATTAGTTTTGATAATTTAAAATTGATGATATAATAGGTTTTAGTAGTTTAGAAATAATAAATGGGCCTGCAAGAGTAAATGTTCCCTCAAAATTTAAATTTAAGTTTCATTAGCTAGTTGATTGAATTAATCATGCATTTAAACATGATTAAATGATGTAATAAAGTAAATTAAAACATGGTTCAAAAACAACTGAGAACGAATTTTCAAAAATTGAAAGAGGTTTTTGTTGATAACATCCTCATGTCCCAAAACCTCTCTCGGTTTTATAACAACTATTATGGTTTGGGAGATGAAAATTCATCTTTGAAGGCATGTTTTTCAGAAATTTCCTGTTTTAGTCACCTTTTTGCAAAGGATATTTTGACTAAACAAAGATGAAAATTTGGAAACTGGAAGAGTTTTTGGTTCATAAGATTCCAAAATATAAAATCCTATCTCACTTTTCATACAGGTGTCAGGGGTTGGGAGATACATTCTCATCATGTTTAGCCTATTTGTTTGACTGTGCAATGTCCTATTTAAGCCACCTTTTCGCAGAAACTATTGTGGATAATCAGAGATGCATCTTGGGAAAGTAGAGGAGTTTTTTGTTCTTAAGATTCTAGAATACAAAAACCTCTCTCCGTTTTTACACATATTGCTCAAATTGAGATATTCAAAGGGATGCCTAAACCCTATTTTTCAGAAATTCGGGAGGAAAAAATTGAAGACAGTTAGTGACTTGGAAGCCACCTCATCAAATATGAGTTGCAATCAAATTTGAATTTATCTTTTTTATCAACATAAATTATCAAGGATAGTACAAGAAATCTTCAAATAGTTTTAGTTACCTTTATTTGTGTTCTATTTTTGGAATACATATTTCAAAAATTTGTAATAGCTCTTGATATTTTTATCAAGATATTTTGTGAGGAAATTGTATAAATACTTCATCAATTGAAGTAATATGGGTGGGATTTTGATGCCAAGGCTCTTAAATTTGTAATAGCTTTTATTATAGGATTTCTAATGAAAGCCTTTTGGCTCCAGTTTGACAGAATTTTGTGTTTTCTAGTATGCCTTTATAGTGTTTCATATCTTATTTCTACACATGTTCAAATCATTTATAGCAAGGTTTGGATAAGTGTAGATTGAGTATCAATTTATTCTTAAATCCCCTGCAAAATCATAACCTTTAGAAAGAGATTAGCTTATAGGATTGTTTGTCCAAGATAACTCCTCTTTGACTGGTTTTTGCTTTATGCCTTCTGATAGCCATTAAAAGAGATTAGCTTATTGGACTATCTATCCGAAATAGCTCCTCTTAGAATTGGTTCCAATTTTTCCTTCTTGAATACTCTGAATATGTTTTGTTGGGTTGTAGAAATCTTCTACACGCATCCAAATTTCCCTAGTTGTTAAGTAGTCAGTTTGATTGCTCAATTATTAGGAATCCCCTTACATTCTTCTACCACAATTCTTGAAAAGCTAAGTCATTATGTCAGGCTGGAAACTGACACTTTCAGAAGGGACCCTCTGAAAGAGGCCTTTAATCATGATTAGGGATTATCATTGATTGCCAACCATCCCCATTAAAACCATAAATTTGGCCATTGTGCTTCAAAGGTTGTTGTTCAGTGACAAATGAACAACGTTAAACAAAACCTCGTAAAAATTGAGGGAGCCCCCTCTGGTTCAAGGGCCAACTTGAGTTGGTTTCTTGGTGTAGTTTTTGCAACCAAGGACTACCTACAGGAAACAGGTACAATGACACCCATGATGGTTAGAAGATTAAAGGGTCAAAGTACCCAACACCTTTCCAATGTCAAGGGTTCAAATTTCCCTTGCACTATGCACACACCTTCTACTAGTTGAGATGTTGAGGACTTCTAAACAATGTTCATTCACATGGTCTTGCAAAATATTGATGGCCTACTACACTCTCATGGTCAGGACGACTAGGTTTAGTTTTTCATCAAAAGTTGGAGAACTATCATCCTATCCATGATCTCCTAGAGAAAATGAACCACCATCACCATGCTCCCACTCCCACATAGAAAGTGATGCAGGATCATCACTTTTGGCAACCATGGTATACATGTATCTACATTCTCCTTCTGGTTTAAGCCCCATCTCTCAGTCTGTTTCACACCAACGAGCCTTTATATGGCTTGACTCCATTTTGGTGAGCCACATGGGACAAATTAGGCATAAAAATCAAAATAGATGAAGAAATTTCAACTTTCATCCATTTATATCTGCGTTGCATCACTAATTTTCTCCAAACTTTTGTTTTGGTAATATGCATTTAGCTTTTGTGTGATATTAGTGACTTTGAATTCACATGACAACAATGTGATAGATCACCAACTGAGATGAAACTTTACCTTCAACAAATAAGGTGTTAATAACAATTTTGGAAAAAAAATAGACCGTCAAAAATACTTTTGTGAGCTTCAACGTGCATCACAAAAAATAATCATGTTAAATTGTTAAACGTGTTTAACAAGAAAATTGGGTTATGACAAGTATATTTCCCACTAAATTCCAACCCTAGTTATGAGTGTGCATCAGGGAAGGACACCTACATAGAGGAGCAATGGTTGCATGGAGTGCTTCATTCACTAACTTATCTCCTCCAAGTTGCCCCCACAAGATTCCATTAGGCCTGCACACAAGAGAGTGAGAATACCAAGTTAAGTACGTGACACAGGGGCTTCACTCAATGAACCTCTAACATAGCACATGTGTTCATGACATACTAAACAATACCCCTAGTTTGACTACATATTGGAAAATACCTCTAAAAATCACTTTATTTAACCCCTTATCAATACGAACCCAATACACCTTCACAATTTAAAAAGCCCCTATTTTTACTAGATATTGTAGGTATCCAATTTTTCATTAACATTTTTTATATCCCTTTATATTTATATACTTTTATTTTCATTAACAATGGTAAGTGGATTTTGCACCTAGAAAGAATAACCTAAATACTAGGTAGTTGAAAATTTGAAAGTTTCAATAAAAAAGAGGCAGATATAAGTTGGTTGATTTACAAATACATATTGTGGAAAATTTGAATGGAAAATGCATAGACTTGAATTCTCAATTGCATCTATCTTCTATTGAATACTGAAAAAGATACACTACAATAGTTCAAAAAAAAACCTCAATAACCAACACAATGACGCACCTTTCATCACACTTATATAATAGGAATAGGAGAGAAAGTAGAATGAATATGGACACATGCAAATTCCTATCTAGTTGGACTTTGTCAAATCATAACCCTAATCTGATCATCTAGTGCACCATAGTTGCATGGTAAAAGTGCCAAGTAAGTGTGTCACCATCACTTATGATGGGAACTTCTCACTTATAAGTATGCTAATTCACTAAGGATCTGCACCCTCTTAGTAAGAATAAATCATGCATGCTAAAAATAACAAAAGAAAAAAATCTTATAATAGAAAAACTCCATAAAAAACTGAAATTGCTAAATTTGAAACAAAATCTAAATTGGAATTAACTGAAGGTGTGACATGTGTGCCCTTAGCATGCATGCACCCTCTTTCAAACAATAGTTTATTTCACTATATCTTGTGGCCTGCATGTTCCCTCTACCAATTAATAGTTGGTATCGTTGTCTCCTTCACTTTCATTCAACATGTTCATCACTAATGTAAGGAAAGGGTGAAGGTGCCATATTTGTTGTCTTCTCTATTGCCTCATCATTGGGAGGATCACTAGCTAAGCAACAAGTAAAAAATCTTAGCACACACATTAGACATAGATCATAGAGGTATTATTAATGTGATGCATTTCTACTCCGTAGCAAGGTTGCTTGGGAGTGAGAGCGAGAGCAGAAATGGGAAGTAGGAGTAGAAGCAGGTAGTGCGAGTGGAAGTAAGAGAGAGGAGTGATAGTCTCAAAAGCTCCTAGGTTGGGAGTTATTTTGGGAGTGAAGTTATATATATATATATATATATATATATATATATATATATATATATATATATATATATATATATATATATATATATATATATCTGTGTGTGTTAATGCATATATGTCAACAAAATCATGTATAATGATGAATTTGTGATTAGAAAACATAAAAACATGTATTAAACCATATAACATTATTCATCTAGTAGTTATAATCTTCATCAACCACAAGGCCACAAATTACAAGTTCTCATTTATATAGCATGTAAGGGTGCACATAACCAAAATAACATCTAGTGCAATCCATCTCTGAACCAAAAATACATCAAAAAATAGGCTCTGGATGACCTCTAGCATCCAAAAAAATCATGCTACAATAAATACCTACATATCATCAAAATCATTGCCTATCTTGGGATCTTTGTCATTAATATCACCCTCTAAGCATTAACATAAGATAGAAAAAATGTAGCATGTTTAGACCATATTTTGTTTGAGTGACATGTATATTTTTAGTAGGGTCATGATATAGGACTTTGACAACTAATTTCACTAACATCAAGGTACACAGGGAGCTTGGTTCCCTTGATTAAATAGGAGTTCATACCCTATTACATGACAAATTCCAATGGAAACATTGCAATCCCCCCAATCCTGAAATCCTGAAAAACTAATAAGTCTGTTGGATTTTGAGTGAGATCTAAAATTCCACTTTCTCCTTGTGAAATCTAATGAGGTCAGAACCACTCTCAAACATCCCGAGTCATTTCATGGTAATGTTAAAAATTTAAGTAAAAGGATGAAAATGAAAGATAAAGGACCTAATATTACCATAGTTTTTTCTTTCTCCTTACCACTCTCGATACTCCCACAATACTCCAGAACCTCTATTTCTCCAGCCCACTTTTTTTTCCCTCTGCGTGGAAAATATATTGTATAAACAATGCCTTATGCTACAAATATTGCTAAACACCATATAAAAACCCTTTACCCTCCTATTATATGCTCAATATATTATTTTACTTTTTCCTCATTTTTTATGCCCCAATATGAACACACGTAATATGGTATTACTTTGTCAGTGAAGCCCTCGTGACACATTAAGAGTGTGCTAGGGCATCAATATTAGGACAAGTTTGGAATTTCAATGTGCTTTGATGGTGGTTGAATCTTTAAGTGCCTTTTATCCTCTCTACTCAAAATATTGATTTTTTTGTTTTTTAATTAAAATATATATATTAAAATAATATAGTTTTAGTAAAAGTTTGCACTTCAAGATATTTGATTCCTCTTAATGCTTAGTAATGTGACATTTTTTTTCACTATCCAAGATTTTGTAATGTAATTAAGAACATATAATGTTGGGATGCCAACATTGATGTTATGATGTCAAACTCTATTATATGATGTAATGTTTATTTTTATTAATAAAAATTCTAGAGCTAAAGAAAGCGACAACCAACATATTACGATGGCCTCAGGAGGGGAAAATACTTGACTTAAGAGAAAACATATACCTTGAGTGAATATTTCCCTTTGATGTGATAGTTAGTCTTCCCAAGAAATTGAAAGGTTGGAAAGATGAAGGTCAATATGTGATTATAAAATTAAGAGAGAGGAGAAAGCAAGGAGCTCCTTTTATTGGTTCTCAAGCTTCTAGTTTTTCTCTTTTCTATTACTCTCTCATGCATCTCTCTCTCTCACTTAAAAATTTTGAATTGGCAAAAGGATTGGTAACAAAACCTTTAGAGGCTCAAACCTTATGAGTGGTTAAGAGTTGTGAGTGACATATTGTGTGATAGGAAATAAATGTGTTGCAATGCTTTTTACTTGGACTAGCTTATTTTGAGAATTGGGAATGGTTCTGGTTGTGTGTGGTGCATAGAATACTGAAGAGGGGATGATGTTGGAGAATCAATGTATTTGTGGATTAGAATTGATTTCTCTTTACACAATAATTACTTGTGATATTTGTTGGAATTTTATTACTTTGATTGTTTCTTCTTCAACAAGCAATTACCAAACATAAAATACATGAAGATCACATGAACACAAAGAACCCAAGATATAGGCTCCAAGCCAAGGTAAACCCCCTCCAAGGGGAAAACAAAAAAATAATTCCTCTTCTTATAGAATCAAATCAAAGTGAGACCTCCAAGACTTAAAGACCAAACCTCCTCTAAGCACCAATTCAACCCTCCAAAATTCTTCATGAATTAAGTCAAAGTTCACTAGATCAAAGATGATCAACCACCAAATTTTTTTCTTCAAGTCAAAGTCTCAACCCTCTACCTCATGTCTGCAATTTAGACCTGAAATCCTCGGCCTTGAAACTTGCACAGAAACCCTAGATGCTTCGTACATGTGAGCAAAATGATCAAAATTTCAAATCCTCTTCTTCTTCCTTAGGTTTGTCCTTCTTCCTTCTCCTTTTATCTTCCTTTCTTCTTTTCTATTATAGAGATCAAACTTTTTATGTGATTTTTCAAATAAGGACAAAATATCCTCTATATATAGTCATCCAAGAGAGCGCAAAGGTTCCTTAGCAGGGCTAACTTGGTCTTGGAGGACAAACTGACCCTTCTTGACTCAAAAATAAAAATTTCTTTTGTTACAAAGATTCCAAATAGGACTATATTACATGAAAAATATTTTTCTTTGACTTTAACAATCCCTACAAGCATAAAGAACATGCTTTGACCTATACTTGAGCATGAAACCCATGCTTGAATAAATATAATTCTTCTTCTTTATTCAAATTCATGCTTACAAAATTCATTATGAAGATCAAATCTAGTAACATTCTCCAACACTCCCTCTTAACTAGGGAGGTATTCATAATCCCTTTATGAGGTACAAGGATTTTCCAATTGAAGTATTCTCATAAGAATAGTTGAATTGATAAGCCATTCTCAAGCATCAATATCAACATTGTCAACATAGCAATGCCTTAACTATAAAGCTCTATCTCTTCACTATATCATAGCACAATTTTGGGAGGCTTTATGTGAGACACCACACTACCTCTCAAGGCACATAGCCCATATGAATGTTCACTGATTATGTCCTTGTAAGACTATTCTTATCTTGGATTCCTAATCCTCAAATAATATTGATAATCTCCAACCACTCTTGTATTGGATACCCTGTCCAATCCTCAAAGAGTGTTGATCCATGAGACTACTTCCTATCTTGGATTCCCAATCCTTAAGGAGTACTAGTCTCAAATTCTTATCCAATTCTCCATTCTCCCACCTAGTGCCTTCACTAGACTTATAAGTGTTAGTCTTGGTCTAGTCCATGACACATGGACAATATGGTGTACATTATCACTCCCTCTCAACTAGGGAGGAGATCCATACTGATTCTTAAACGTGAAGGAGATTTCTTACTTCCTCTCAATCAGGGAGACATTTATACTCCATCTTAAACATAGAGGATATCCCCATCTTCCTTTCAACTAGGAAAATGTAACCACAAGCTCTCAGCTTGTAACAATATATCAACTACTAGATCATTTGTAGAGATATTTTATGATAACTGCATGGGATCCTTTTCCGTATCACATCATATCATATTTGAGCTTCAACCTTACCAGAATTTATGGAGCCAAACGTTTTCTCAAATCATTATCAAGACAAGGTTCATGCCATCACTTTCCATCAATCAACATTTTTGTCATCAATAGTATTTTTTCAAACCAATCAATGTAGGGCTCAATTCTAGCTTTCATTATACAACTAGGAAAGTGATCTTCCTCATCATGACCAACATATAATTTCTTGAGTTGCTACCTTTTCTGTCTTACATGGTGTACATAACCATATATTTTCTAGGCCATAATCAATGTTATTCATTCAATCCATGTGTTCTTGAATTGAGTTAATGCAAACACCAATAGATATATCATCTCATTTGCTTTCTTTCTAGCATGTATTCCATGCAATAGGTAGCCAATGACATCTTCAAACAAATCACAAACATCATAGTTACCTTTAGTCATGATGCCAAATTTTCCTACTTACTTCTTTTGAGATCAACATCCTTATGCCTTTTCCTTTATAGCACTAGAGTTCTCCTGATTGCTTTTTTATCTTGCAAACATCAATCAATGTGTTATTGGATTGAATCAATCAACAAGCTTCAACTTCATATCTAATAGAGTCTTTTCAGATCCCTCTGAAATTATAATGACTCTCTTTCAGTCTTCAATAGACCATATCTAATGTTGATCAATGTCACCAGGTGTCTTGCACACCTATCACGCTTCTATACATTAAGTAACCATGTGGAAGATTTATTATCTCATCCAGTATTTAACCAAGACATATTATTCTCATGATTCTAAATATACTTATGTATCCTAGTCTTCCTTCAATATCTCAAAATACATGAATTTTACTTTCTAAATAATAACTCTTAAAGATGTGCATACCTCTTTCCTTTCATCTAGTCAATTCCCTTCACCAACAACCTCTTTATTTAAAGAGAATGTCTATGATGAGGCTTCTTTCTCAAGATATTTTTTATTATTATTATGCCTTCATGTTACAACTATACCAGCAAGACCTTTTTATGCTTTTTTCCATAAAGTTTATAGTGGAATCATGCATCTACCATGTCACATTGATTCTTACATATGTCGAAGAATCTTCTTATCAAGAATCCTTTTTATCCTTTCCTACTGGAAGACTTGTTTCAACATGATATCAAGAAGCAACAACATGCAATTGTGAAGTGTTAGATAATCCAAATCCTTTTATCCTCTTCATCATCTTACTTTGCTCTATTCATCTATCCTTCTCGTTTAGCTACCATAACTTTTGGAAGTACTCATTATGTACTTGAAATTCTTACCAACATGTACAACCAAGAAAAAATATACAAAAATACCATAGCAAAATCTCAAAGGTACTTATTTTCAGCATGATATCGGTCCCGACATTCTTGAGAGCTATCGTTTTCTAGCTATCTAGGGTTTCTATGGTCTATAAATTCTTACCAAGGTCTGTCAACCCTAGGTTCTACGTTTTTCATTCAAACCATAGAAAGCACATCTTGATCCTTTCAAATTTTATAAAGAAACCCTAAAGATATCATGCCCCCTATTCTATGGATTTTAACCTTGCAATATTCAAAAGATCATTATATGCATACTATGACAAAAGTATATGTACCTTTTGCGATTTACCTTATTCATTCTTGCAAAGATATTTGTTCTAGGTTTTCGATCTATCTTCAATCTTCAGCGGTCAAATGTTGTCAAGCCATTTGTCATTATTTTTCTTATCAAGGTCACTATAGAATATAACCTTTATCACAATCTTGCATTGGAAGATTATTTCACCTTATCGTTATGCATCACTGATGTATCATATTCACAAGACCTTTTATCATTGTATGTCACTGATATGAAGAAATCACATATTGATATGCATTTCAACAAAAAGGAAGCTGCATCATTGTACGTTGCTAACACTGATCACTAAACTATTTGCATTAACCATCTCAATTTTTTATTTTTATTTTTATTGTCAAGTCTAGTGGAGAAAACTTGTGTCACTTCTTATTAACCTTGCTCTAGATACTTTGTTAAATATAATATAATCATGATGGTTTTTTATCACTATCATTCTTTCACATATATCATTGTCCAAGAGTATATGGTTACAACTCATTTTTTGTCATAATGTCCATACATCAAGGTGGCATAGTTGTAGTAACTCGAAACAAATGCCTTATGGGTCTTTCTCGCATCATATATATATATATAATTATATATATATATATATATATATATATATATCTATATATATATATATATATATATATATATATATATATATATATATATTATAATATATATATATATATATATATATATATATATATATATATATATATATTATTATCTAGAGAGAGAGAGAGAGAGAGATATGGTGACTTGTATCATTCATACCGTAACATAATTATATTGACTTCACATACCTTATATATTTTATAACAATCCTTGCATTACTTGTAATACTTGTTTTACCAAAATTCAGATCTTGTCCAACATCATAGGTACCATTCCACAGTAAAAGCTTGCCTCCTTACCCACAAAACCACATGCCTGGATCTTTGGTTCGCAAAAATTATTTTGTATCCAGTATTATGCCTTCTCATATTGAAGTTGCATTAATTCTTCATCAAAAGAGAACTCATATAGTAGTCATTTAAAGCAACTCATCCATCAAATTTGTATTAATTTGGATTCTTCTTGTAGTAGTGACTAAAAGAGTGTTATAGTCTTTCTTCCTTTCCACATTGCCAACAACTTATGATCTTCGGCCTCCTTCTACCAACCTTTGCTCTGATACCATGTTGGAGAATAAATGCATTTGTGGATTAGAATTGATTCCTCCTTACATGATAATTACTTGTGATATTTGTTGTCCTTTTATTACTTTTATTGTTTCTTCTTCATCAAGCAATTACCAAAACATAAAATACATGAATATCACAATAACACAATATATAGGCTCCAAGCTAGGGAAAAAAATATCAAAGGGTAAAAACTATAAATAATTCTTATATTCTTATCGAATCAAATCAAAGTGACACCTCCAAGACTTAAAGGCCAAACCTCCTCCAAGCACCAAGTCAACCCTCCACAAGTCTTCCTAAATTAAGTCAAAGTTCATCAAATCAAATATGATCAACCTCCACAAATTATACTTCAAGTCAAAGTCTCGGCCCTCTACCTCAAGTCTGAAATTCAGACCTGCAATCCTCAGCCTCAAAACTTGCACAAAAACCCTAGATCCTTTGCATGTGTGAGCAAAACAATAAAGATTTGGATCCTCTTCTTATTCCTTAGGTTTATCCTTCTTCCTTATCCTTTGCTCTTCATTTCTTCTTTTCTATTGTAGAGATTTAACTTATTATGTGATTGTTCAAATAAGGATGAAGTCTCTTGTATATATAGTCATCCATGAGCGTGAAAATGTGCTTTAGTAGGGCCGACTTGGTCTTGGAGGACAAATTGACTCTTCTTGACTCAAAAGTAATAATTTTCTCTTGTTACAAAGTGTCCAAATGGGGTTATAATACATGAAATATATTGTTCTTTGACTTAACAATCCCTAGAAGCATGAAGAACATGCTTTAACCTAGACTTCAACATGAAACCCATGCTTGAATAAATAAAATTAATTTTCTTTATACAAAGTCATGATGAAAACCAGATCTAGTTACTTTCTCCAACAGATGGTTGAGGGGCTAAAAAGATCAAAGAAGGACTCCCTTGTGTTGTGCAAACCTACACGGTATCTTTGTGAAGGTGAGCCTCATCAAATATGGAAAAAATGATCATTGAGTTTTCATGTGTGTGTAACGAATAACAACCTTCAGTTTTGTTGTTAAAATCAGTGTTGAATTTTAGTGTGAAAAACCCTTTAATTAAATTCTCCTCAAGGCATCAAAATCTGGCAAGGGGGTGGTTAGTTGTGAGAAAATTTCAAGCACGACTCATACTACGGTGAGTTGGAATATGGCTCACCCTATTCAATTTTCAATACTTTTTTCGGTATAATAGAAAATTGTTTATTCATGTGTTAATGATATTTTTGACATAGATGGTTTAGCATTATTATTTGTAGTTGTTAGACTATTTAGTTGTAGTTTTTATTGTGTTAAATTTTGTAACAACACTTGTTGTGGAAGATAAGCTTCTTAACTTATTGTTTAAACAACTCATGCTAGCATTTCTTCTATAACTTTTTTCTGGGAGGTTCTATAAGCTGAAACTTGGACCACTCGAAAGGAAAATATCGTTGATCATCTGGTCCAACTTTTAAATACTGGGTCATGATATTTTAGAAGATATGATCAGAGGAATTTAAGCTTCCCAGATGCTCCTAAAATCATGCATCAAATAGGTCATGTTGACATTTATGCTATAAATTTTCATATGGGAGGTTCTAGAGGCTGAAACTTGGACCACTGTGAGGGGAATTGCCACCGATCATCTAGTTCACTTTTGAAAATCAGTGGACTATTAAAATTTAGGAGATATTCCCTGGGGAAGTTTATATATTAGTTTGTCTTCATAGTGTTTAAATAAATGACTAAATGGTCTAATGATTCATTGCATACAAATTGTTAGGTGAAGTGCCCCAATGAACATGTTGTTTTGTTGATGGGAATAATATCATTGTATGTTAGCATTGTTATAATAGTACTACTGTAGTTTATCTATGCATATTTGCATGCAAAGCATTTGAAGAAATGTGTTAAAGGTGTTTTATTAAAATTTGCATACAAACTATTTGATAAAATACCTCAAAGACATAAATCAAAAGTTGTATGATTGAGTGGTATATTTTAGTTAGTATGTTACAAGGGGAATTAGAACAATGTTTCTTATTTGATTTCATACAAAATGTTTACAATAAAAGAATACTTGATTGGTTGTATATGAAGTATTTGAAGAAATGTTTGCATGTGATGTGTTTGACAAATTGTAGGAGAGATGAAAATCAAGTTTTTGCAAGTGCGGTTAGGATAAATTTAGTAGGGGTGTATGACAAACTGGTATCAAAGCATGGTTCAACATTGTACCTCGATGGGCTTAAGAACAGATGAAATGGGAGCTCTAAAATATGTTACAAAGTGGTAACATAGCTTAGTATTAAGCTCATGAAGAAGACACAAGTTTGATACCCCATATCCTTAATTGAGCATTAAGGCACTGGGTATGTTACAAAGTGGTATTAGAGCATGGTTCAACACTAGGCCTAGATGGGCTCAAGACAAAATGAAATTGGAGCTCTAATACTATGCAACAAAGTAGTATTGGAGATAACTTTCAACATTGAACCTGAATGGGCTTGAGTATATGAAATAATTTAAGTTTTACATTAATATCTATGTATGCATGCGTACTTATGTGAAATCATTTCAAATATATATATATATATATATAATTATATAATATATAATATATATATATATATATATATATATATATATATATCTTATCTATCTATAATATAATATATATATATATATATATATATATATATATATAAATATATATAATATATATATATATAACTACATTGAGTTACTTGAATACTAACTTGAGTTTGATGCAACAAGATAAACATGCAAAATGTTGATTAGATTCCCAAGAGAAATCCAACATAATTGCAAAATTTTATGGCTAATTGATGCAACCATAACTATGAGGAGGAAACTATCAAACTATATTTTGGTAGTTTTAATATTTTTCTTTAATGTTCTAAGAAGTTGTCATATGCTAATGACTAATAGCATAGGCATGATAAAAATGTAATAGATGAAATAGCTCAAAGATACATGTTAATTTAATTGATATCGAATAATGATATACTAGATGCATGAAGATATGTTAAGTGCATATAATAATGGGTGTACATGCATAAAGACTCGGAGTAGTATGTTTTCATAACATGATTCATGTGACTAATTGTGGTTAATTTTGAACATGTAACCATGAACAGGTTGACAACATGATTGAGAATCCAATGAACATGTTGCATGTAGTCTTGTGGAATCAAGGCTATGGAAGATAAACTGTTGATGAGAGAATGGTACAAGTGGAACCTATGCATGTTGTGACAATTGTGTGCATGCATTTCGCCTTGGATTTCCTTCTGGAATGTTGGAGCACTAGAGGGAGGAGTGTAGGGACAAATGTTTAAGTGTGGGGTTTGGAAAATACCTAGATCCCCAAAGGTAGATGAAACTCCTATAAACCATAGCGCTATGAGAAATACTTGTCTAACCCAAGTTAGAGACCCAAGAAGGATAGTGGCACATCCTAGGGAAAACTTTAGGGGCTAATATTCGCAAGTGGGCTAATTTTCCATGATTTTTTCAACAACAAAAAAATCACTAATTTTTGTTTTTTCTAATGATCCAGGAGGATCTGTCAATTCAATTACATAGGTGTTCAAGTGTCGTCATCAATGTTCAAGTGTCGTCACTTTAGTTCAGCTTCGATAGTGTTGGTTATGATCAAGTTGTGCAAGTAATGTTCATAGTTTTTTATGGTGTTCAGTTGATATGGGTTTGCATTTGGTTATCGACTTGTGTTCATTGACAATTCCGCTAGGATTAGTCGACGACATGTGTTTTGTCGTTCGACAAGAAGGATTTGGGTTCGAAATGGGTGTCGTCCGTGGCATAGGTTCATCGTCATTTGTTGACGATAGACATGTGGTTTTATGTCACATTGTGATGAAAGATTGTAAAAGGGTTTTTAAAATTCTAGACCTAAATCCTAATCCTACATATAAGTCCTAATGACTAAAACTAAACCTAAAAACCTAATCAAAATCATGCCTTACAAACCATAATCCTATGCTAAACCATGTATTAACCCTAACATAAATTCCTAGACTCTATGCATCAAAACATGTATTAAACAAAGTGCATGAAACCTAAGTTATAGTCCTCGGCCTTTGTTTATAATTAAAAAACATATTAATAAACATACAAAACCTTATAACAACCCTAACCACAACTCCTTAGCCGCGTCGGAACTGCAGACATGTGAGTAGTCAGGTTACAAACGGCAGGGTTACGTGTTACAGTTCTAACCGCCAGGCTTGGAGACCACAATGTGCGAACACGATGCAGTCACCACGGTCAGACAGTAGTAGAAACATAAGTGGTAAGCCACCAGTGATAACCGCACGGGGTGAACACGGTCACATGTCAACCGTCACCCCGAGGGTAGCTGGAACCACCAAAGATAGCCACTAGGTGGCAGTCGACCACCCTATTCACATGTAACAGTCTCCCCTCCACGTGGTTAGCAAAATGCTAACAGTTTCCACCTTATAACAAGGGTTATTTTGGGTTTTGTTGTCAAGTTTGTTAAAAACTAATTTGAAGACCACGACATAATGAACCAAGGTGGAAAAACATAACTGAAAACCCTAATTCAACCCTAGAAGTTATCTCATACACCTCAAAGGAAGTCAAAGAGGTTTGAATGTACTTGCAAGCCTATAAGAGGTAGTTTTTCTCATTGAAGTTTTGGGTTTTTGTATGTAGATTCTAGAGGTTAGAGGTTGTTTTGTTTTTAGAGTTTCGGGAGCGTCGAGAGTCGGAATTGGAAACCGTAAGCGGTATTGGAAAGTTGGTTTAGAGGGCTATCTGATGAGAGTGATAAGAAGTGCCTAGGTGCACATTTAGTCTGGTATTTTCTTTGTGTAATCAACACCTTCTTCTCATTCCTAATAAAAATGGTCGCCCATCTTGAAAGCGGGCCCGAAGACGTAGTCCATCAGGGACGAACTCCGTAATCAATCTTGCTGTCTGGTATATCTGTGTATTTGTTGTTTTCGCTTCTGTTTTTCATCTTACTTATGGTTTATCAACTGTCGTAAAGTGTTTTGCTCCAGTGGTTTTCCTCGATTTCCATGCTTTCAATTATCATTCAAATCATAAATGGCTAATCAATTCTACATCAGTTTTTAGTTTATGATAATTTCAGGTAATCTAAAAATAATTTCACCCAAATTTTATAGTATATAATCATTCTACCTTGAATATTGCCAAAACTTTATAAATACTATATAAAATTATTATAAATTTGAATATTATTGTTTTGAGGCTTCTGCGATTTGTGTTTCGTGTAGAGTTTTCTTCTGGAATCATCACATCCATAATTGTTTGAATCGACGTTTCGAACCATACACCATGGCTCATCATCAGGGAAGATCTCAATGGAATGTATAAATAGAGGTATGAGACAGTAATGGAACAGACATGATGGTAGCCGACCATGTCTTAGAGAAGGAGAGAGAAAGTTCGGTTCAAGAAATATGATATTTTCATTTCATACTAAATAATAGTTGTACAAACTTTCTTTTAATGTTTGTTTTAGTTAAATATATACTATAGACAATTCATTATGGTTGTTAATTAATACTAATTAAAGTTTATTTGTTTAAAGATTAATCGTAAGTTATTAATTAGATTTAATAACTTATAAGAAGGTCATCAACCCCACCCTTGAAGATCAAAAGTATCTCTCTATTCTAACTAGCTCAAAAAAGGAAATTAATATAGCAAAGATTAGAACGAATTCTCATGAGCTCCATAGTGAAACTGGTCCCTGGGTAGTTCCTAAAATGCCATGGATAGAAAGGATCTGCCATATTTGTGAGAATAGGAGCATCGAGGATGAAAACCACTTCTCTTAAAGTGCCCGCATAAAACCACATTAGATCTCAATTTTACAACCTTGGTTACAATACTGACTTCTAGCCTTTTACAATGCCAAAGATTTAGTGAACTCGAGAGGCTTCCTCTCCAAGCTTTTTAGCATTAGGAAATAAAATTTTCTTAAGCTCAAAATAATTATTGTCTTCTAGGTCCATAATCATTATTTGTCTCAGCGACCGTTAACCTCATCATCATCGATCATCAATATACTCGTTAAAAATTAGAAAATGATAATTATTAATTATCAATCAATATTAATAATTATTAAAATTATAAGTTATTTTGATTTAGAATTAATGAATTTTAATTAAGATATAAAGAAGTAATCTAATTAATTTTAATTTAATACTTTTATCGAATTTTTTATTAATTTTGTTAAAAAATTAATAATATTAATATTAATATTCATATTAATCCAATTTTTAAAATTTGATTAGATTAAAAATAAACTAATTTTAATTTTAAGAATTTTACTAAGAATATTATTAAATATTTTATAAAAAAATTATTAATTTTTAAAAATATATACAAATGATTATTTTTTTTTGTTAAAAAATCGAAATAAAAAATTAAAATTAGGGTTAGTGATTAATTAAAATGTGAGGTGTAAAGAGAGAGAAGCAAGGCTAGAAATGGAGGTGAAAGGTCAAGTGAAAAAGAGGGAAGAGAGATGTTAGGGGGGCGATTTAGGAGGTTAAAGTAGGAATCCAATTGTCACTTATTTTCCATCCTTCATCTCGATTGAGGTTGTTAGGGTGTTTACCTATTTCTATGGCTTCTCTATTTTTTCTATTGTGGTAATGATTGATTTTGGCCACCACACTGATCAATACAGACATGATGATTGGTTTTACTGGAATGTTCAGCCAGAGCTGAGGTTTTAGAGCGGTTGTGTTATGAAACTAGCTCAAGAAAAAGATAGAAAAGATATATCAACGCCTTATAATTCAGCTTCTTCGAGGGGGCAACCTCCTTTACATTACATAAATGAACAATTCTTGGATGATACAAATGAAAAGACCTCCTTTCTATATATAGGAGTCTAAGGGGTCATAACATAATCAGAGCCGACATAACAATACTAGTGTAAGGGCACAATAATAACAATTATGGGCTTCTATGGGGCACAATAGTAACAATATGGGCACTACATGGGTACATCAATATAATAAGTGGGTTGTACTAATAACAATAAGGGGTTGCACTACTAGTATAGGGGCCTAACATGCCCCTCTCCTTCAAAAAATGTTGTACTCAACGTTTGAGTAGTTCTTGATGCTTCTGTATAAAATTCTTGTCCTCCCATGTGGAATCTTTAGCTGGTAAGTTCTTCCACCTGATGAGATACTCTAAAATTGATCGATTCCGTAGCTATCGGGTTCTTGTTTCTGTGATTGCTCCAGGTTCCAATATGATTTTTCCTTCCTCTTCAATTTCTGGCAATATTATTTGAATTGGGATCTTATGAAACTTTTGAATAAGTGGCCATACTTCTTCGTCCTTCTTCCATCCATCCCTTGCTTCATTTATCCAATCTAGTTGGATAATAGAAATAACACAAAATAATGCTTCCACATCCTCATCCTTGAAGAGTCTTCCTATTTGGTAAGGTCGCCAGTTTTTAAGTGCAGGAAGTATTACCAACATTTCGTTCTCATAAATAGCTTGCTTGGGATGTAGCAGTAAAAATACCCAATTACCTACATCAAAACATTTTTCACTACGATTTTTATCTACCTGTTGTTTCATTTGATTTTGCACCGAAGTGGCATTATCCTTTAAAAGTTGGAGAACTTTTTGTTGATGCTTGACGTGATCTTTCACTGCTTGAACCTTTTTCTTCTTGATATGTCCTTCTATCTCTAGAGTTTGAGGAGTGATAATTTCTTCCAATCCTTTAGAAGATATGGTCATATTCATTTCTTGATGCTCGATGTGATCTTTCACTTCTTGAACATTTTTCTTCTTGATATGTCCTTCCATCTTGATAGTTTGAGGAGTGGTAATTTCGACCAATGAATTACAAGATATTGTTGGATTCATTTCTTCTTTCTCGATGTGATCTTTCACTTCTTGCACCTTTTTCTTCTTGATATGTCCTTCTATCTTGAGAGTTTGAGGAGTGGTAATTCTTGCCAATGCTTTACAAGATGCGGTCTGATTCATTTCTTCTTTCTCTTGGGTGGGGTCCTAGTGTATATCCTCTTCTTTTGATGTTTCTTGATCCTTTTCTTCCTCCTCATCATATTCTATGTAAAATAATTTCTTCTCAGCACACTTATGACCTTTAGTGCATTTGTTATTGCAATTGTAACAAAGCCCTTTTTCTCTTTTTTCTTCTAATTGTTGTGGTGTAACCCTTGTAGGTTGTGGAAGGCTAAGAGAAACAACACTTCCATCTTTATATTTGTGAGGGGTATGCTTCCTGGTTTCCATAATTTTGCTTTTCACTATGTCACAAAGCCCTTTTACTCTTTCCAATTGTTGTGGTGTTGCTCTAAATAAGGTGTTGCTCTTTGTATCCTCATAATGTGCTATCATTTCCTCCGTGAAAATTGACCACGTAACAAGTTGTTTACAAGAACAAAGCCCTTCATACCATAAAAATTGATCTAGTTCTAAATATGAAGATGCAGTACATACCTTTTGTAATAGTGGTACACCATGTAGATCAAAATATTGCTCCATTTGAAGTATCTAATTTACTGGATCCTTGCCATCAAACTTCTTCATCTTGCTTTTTCTTGATTTTAGGAGCTCAATCTTGAAACGACTATAACTTTGTACTTTCGGATATTTAAGTTTTAAAATTATGATTTGTAGTAGCCCTCTGTGTCCTCTTTCCAATTCCACCAACCTGATCCAAATTGGATTCTCCAAGGAAGAGTTATACGAAATCTCCCACAGTGACCTGATTATAGACTAGTTCAGTAGAGCGAACTTGCACGACGTGCCACGAGTCACTGTTTCAACCTTTTGCTCTGGAAAATATGTACAAGAAACTACAGTCCGTCCTCTTTTTGCACCTTCTTACGAAATTTCAATCCAATGCTCAGAGAAAAAGTTATGATGATTTTCCCCAGGTCACCTGTTTGGAATGTAATTCAGGAGTCTGCAAAGAGACCAACTTCCTTAGATCATATCTCCGCAAATATAGCGCAAAAGGATCTAAAATCTGGACCCGAGATTTTGTGCGATTTCTTCTCAAATGGGTTTTCTTTTTAGCTTCTGAAACATCGCAGAAAAAGAGTTATAGTGAAAATTCCACGATGACCTGTTTAGAGCAAGAAACCCTGGAATCCAAAGCTCTAATACCAAATGTTATGGAACCAGCTCAAGAAAAAGATAGAAAAGATATATCAACGCCTTATAATTCAGCCTCTTCGAGGGGGAAACCTCCTTTACATTACATAAATGAACAATTCTTGGATGATACAAATGAAAAGACCTCATTTCTATATATAGGAGTCTAAGGGGTCATAACATAATCAGAGACGACATAACAATAATAATGTAACGGCACAATAATAACAATCATGGGCTTCTATGGGGCACAATAGTAACAATATGGGCACTACATGGGTACATCAATATAATAAGTGGGTTGTACTAATAACAATAAGGGGTTACGCTAGTAGTAGAGGGGCCTAACAGGTTGTATTTTATTACAAAAATATCACAAATATTTTAAATTTTTCATATTAGGAACTAGTAATGTTCCACAAAGTTTTTAAAATCTAAGATAATTTTTCATCCTTAAAGTTTCACTCGCACAACTTGAGGGATTGATATGATCGAAGAAAGGGGGTGCTCTATCTTGGTTCGATGGGAAGATGAGTGATGTGAGCCTGTTGGTTGGAGGTTATTGAGCTTGGTACCTTGGCTAAGGGTTTGGAGGGTACCTATAAACTTGTGAGGTAGGATGAACTCTTAGAGCCATAGAACTTTGGACATCCCTAGTTGCCCATTGTGGGGTTGATGGGGAATGTGAGTTTATTGGTTGGAGGTTTCCGAGTTGGTACCTTAAGCTTGTTTGAGTTCAGTATTAGTTATGTATTGTACATGGATTTTGGTAATCCAATGTCTTTGTGAAGTCATGGCTAAGCCTGAGAATGACCCACAGTTGAAAAAAACAGGAGTAGCAGAGCCTATGGCTTACAAGAAAATAAGAGTTTTGTTGCTAGTAAATGGTTTTCTCTAGATTAGTGTTCTAGGAATTATTGATTATGACTCTTGAATTTTATACATACTTAAAGAATTGTTTGAATGCCTAATTAAGTGTGTGATATGAATATATACTTGTGATATTTCATAAATGAATGAGCATGTTATAAGACAATTGGACTGATATAATGTGTGTTGAGATAGCTGATATGCACATGAGTGCAAGAGGGAGGTACCCCATAATTGTTACAAGGAATAAATTTGGGTTGTGAGCCTACTAAGAATTTGAGAAAAAATATTATTTTGTTTAACAAAATTGTTGTTCTTAATCATGTGATAAAATCCATAATGAGCTTGAGAGTTTGCCTTGCAAAGTTGCATTAAAAGGAAGATGTGGATAAAAGATCAATCAAGGAGGGCTTAATTGGGTCAATATGAACTAGATGGACATTGAAGGCATAACTGTGAAAATGCCTTAAGAAGGGGGTTTCCCTTAACTAAAAATTGTTTTTGCATGATATATTTTATTTATGAAAATTATATGAATGTGTGAATGGTAAGAAAATAGAAAATGGCACTTGCTATGTTTTGGGTAATATAGTAAGGTTACCTAATGAATTCCACGTCACAAGGAATGTTCATATGACAAGTGTGCAAGACAGATCTCTTGTTGTTAACTACCACATGAAGGAAAGTAGTATGCTTATACTTATGAGACTTGTCATATGGATGATTGAAAACAAGAGAGGAAGAAAATTAATTTAAAAATAATGTGTATGAATAGCATGGAATATGTGCAAGTATGGCACATGCATGACAAGATGTATATGAACATGTTTGGGTGCATGCTTGAAGGCATCATTTGAATGTGTAAATTGAATACATAGTGCAAATGATGTTTATGATTATTCATTGAAACTTGTGTGTAAGCAGATGAAATGATAGAGTTGTGGCTAATATGTGATGTTGAGATTATTTTGGGGGTTGTTGAATGCTGCAACATCAAGTATGCTAAGAACCCAACTAAACTCGTTGAAAATAACTTCGCTGAGAATGCATGCAATTGTAGCCAAGTAAGAGTGCAAGTAGCAAGCAAAGCTAAAAAGGTGAAGGAATTGAGTAAAAATTCCTTTCAACTAAATTTAATATTTTTTATTTTCAAACTAATGCATGTATTACATGGATGCCCAAGAACACTTATGGTTAAGACATAAAATTGTTAAAACAAATAGATTTAGTAAAATCTTAATAATATGTGCATACATTGAACTGCCATGTTGAACAAAATCTTAAACTAGCATTTGCACTTGATGTTGCAAAGGAAACGCCATAAGGCATAGAGTGTGGAAGAATAGCAAAATGCGAATGAACATTGTTGAAAGAAAGGGTGGATGATAATGTTGAAATGATTAGTTATGTGTATTCTGAATATGGTTATTGGAAGAATAGCGACATGTGAATGGACATTGTTGAAATCAAGGGTGGATATGAGTTATAGTTGAAAATATTAGTTGTGTATTCTTAATATGGATATTTTGTAAATAATAGTACCGTGTGGAAGAATAGCGACATGTGAATGGACATTATTGAAAGAAAGGGTGCATCTTAATCAATTATAGTTGAAATTATTAGCTATGTGAATTCTCAATATGGAATTTTTGTAAGTGATAGTAATGTGATGCAGAGGCTATCCATTATCCATGTAGTTGTTGTTGTTTATGTGAACATATTTTGTACATTTTTTTTAACAATTTTGAGGGACAAAATATTGTATAAGACATGATATTTTTCTTCGGAGATGTAATTTTTCCATATGATACCTATTTATGACATTATTAAAAATCCTAGTATACTGTAATGGGGGAGGTGAAAAAAACCATATGACATTGTGAATAACATCATGGTTGTCATTCCCTATTTGAAAATGCATCAGAACATGTTAGAGATATCGAAGACTTGAAGAAGCAGTAAAGTACTTGAGAAATGTATATTTTGTTAAAGTGATTAGAAGTATTATTAATATTTGAAATATGTAAATTAATTGTAGAAATTCATTTGTAGTAGTTTACATGGAAAAGGTTATTGAAAATAATATTTAATAAACAAGATTGCATGTGATGGTGGAAGATGAAGCTAAGTGATATAAATTAGGTGGAATTTACAGATAGTACAATGCTTGTAATGAAGAATGGCTCTTGATCTTGAAAGATTCTTTTTCAAGTTTCAATTAAAAAATACTAGTAGTAGATTGTAATGGAAGAGGTGAAAAAATAAATAGAACATTGTGAACGAGATTGTTGTTGTCGTTCCATATTTGAAAATGCATTGAAACTTGTTGGAGACATCGAAGACTTGAAGAAGTAGCAATGAACCTGCAAAATGTATATATTGTTAAAAATTGGAATATGTAAATTAATTGTGGAAATTTATTAGTAATAGTTTGCATGTGATTTGTGTTAAAATGAATTTGGAATGAATGGAAATGAACTTACCTTGGTCATAGGGATTTGAATATTGTTAGTCAAAAATACAAGGCGAATGATGGAAAATCGAACACCATTGAAGATTTATGCATAGTTGGAGATGCATATTTCTTGATTGCAGTCCACCCATATTTTTCACATTCTGTCATGTTGTTGATTGTGGATTATGTGTTTCAGAGCAGATTTTATTTGTAGTAATAATTGTATAGTTGGACGGAGGCAGTATAATGGTACTTCTGGATTTGGTGCCGGTAGAAATTTGTTTTGTATATTTTGCAATGTAAGTATTGATGATTCAATTTCATCGCAGTAGTTATATACTTGTGCTATTTCTGAGTCCATATGTCCTGTTGCAAAAGAAATAAAATGTTAGAATATAATGAAAATGTAATATTTGCAACCATGTATTAATAATGATTAAATTTGATTATTGTCCAAAAATACAAAAGGTATGTTATGAAATAGATTGAGCTTAATAAATATAGGAAACCTTTTGGTGATGTTAACGTATGGATTAGAGAAGATTGTCTGGAGGTGGCATTGAACGAAGAATTTCTTCTGCATGTTTTATGTGAGCAATGTTTTTGTTGTCTTTCATTTTATTATAACAATCGAAACTGAATGTGGGGAAAATCCAGAGATCTTGTAGAGAAGGGACTCTTGAAATTGTTGTGAATGTGAGACCTTGGCATTCAATTTTTCCAATGTCAATTGTTGCTTTCGGCAGTGTCATACCTTGATATTTATGTATGGTTAATGCCCAAGCCATCTTTAGTGGAATTTGCATATGTCCATTTCTTTTTATTGCTGGAATAGGCAAGTGAGTGCGTTTATTTCATCCCAAGGAGGCTCGATGTATTTGGGAAAAGCTATAAAAACAAATGTTGGATGTTGTGGAGGTGCAGTTGATTCTTTGTAGGAGATGGATATAATTTCTCTAAGGGAACCATTAACAAGTCCGGTTGAAACCCAAAGGTTGGAAGTTAGCATCACTTTTTGGCCTTTGCATAGTAACACAATTTTCTCAAGTTGCTTCTATTATGAGGAAATGCTGGAATATGTGTTCTTATCTTCAGCAATGGAAACCGTGGATGTGTGCAGATCCTCTATGTTGCCATTCATACCTGTCAAGTATGTTTTTTTGTAAGATAATTTTGTAGTAGATGAGGTTTAATGTTTAGAGAGTTATGAAAGAAATGCGGAAGAATGTGTACCTGTACTAGTAGTATTTTGTCTGCAAGTGTTTCTTTAAGATAACTTCACAAGATGTTGTGAATCTATGGTGCATATAAAGTGATGTTAAATTTGGGTTAGAGATAATGTTATCGTTTCTCCATTTTTGTTGTTTTGCAATATTAGAAGGTTGACATCTGGGCATGACATGATTGCATGAAGGTCATGCCATTTTGTATCAACTGCACTTAATGTGAAGAAGAATGTTAGGCAACCGAGTTGAGATATCATGTTCGTTAGTTCATTTTTAGCTTTTTTCCAAAAAGATCTTGTGCCACAAAAAGAGCAACTGAATCGCATGACTTGTTCTGCCAACTGCTCATCTAGAAATTGTTCTAATCTGATGTTCATATCTTCAATAGATGTTGGAAAGTTATCTGCGATGTTTTTTTTTACAAAATCAGACATTGTTGCTTGAATGTGATGTCACATCATGAGATTGTATATGTAAACGAAAGTGTGGGTGCTTTCCAAATCCGTTATCATGGTAACATATCAGATGAAGTGTGTATTTAGGTAACTACACTGCTTTCGTTCTTGGTTGATTTGGCATTATAGCTCTTGTGGGGAAAAGGGTGGGGAAAGCCATAGAGAGTAGACCTTCTGTGTTGTATTCATTGATTGGGGATAGGCCAATTGGTGGCCATTCAATTGTAGTATCAAAATGGTGGTTGTAAGCATGTAAATAATGGCGTATTTTTTGGATTTCTGTATTTGTATTGGGAAAAATAGGTATGAATGATGATGTGTGGTGTAGAGATGGGATTGTGGAATCTTCAGTGGGCTTAAGTGGTGGTTCAAGTGAAAGGTGGAAAATTGTTTCTATGGTATTGGAATGGCGAAGGGAGGAGGAGACATTGGTGGGGATTGCTGGTAAGTATGCTAGTGTGTTGTTATCAATACAGGCATTCTTATAGTATGGGTCATTTGTCATTTTTTATTCTAATGCAGTGAGAACACAATGTCTATTGATAATGCAATCATAAGCATGATGGTCATTACAATGACCGATGACAATTAGAATGTCAAACTCTTCAACACATCGTGGCAACATGCTTGCGATTTTTGTAATGTCTTATAGAAAACAAATTGTTTAGCCATTGTATTTATATTTTCCACCACATGCATGTGTTACTTGGAGTATAGGGTTAACCCTAGCAACGCAGATTTCTTCTATTTGTGAAAGAGACATAAGGACAACTGGCCAAGGACCAAGGTCCATGTTGTTTGATAATGAGAAGCGATGACCCTTTGTTTCGGATATGCATCTGGAGCAATTTTATATTTGGTTCAAATTGCAAATACGTATTCTAGGATATGATTCAAGACAAATGGAGCATGGACATTTAGGTGCAAGTTTATCAATCTTTGCACAAAATTCTCAATGTGCTTCATTAATGTAAACGTTGCTGAAAGCATGTGAAATTGAAGGGTTAGGGAAATGAGGTATGGATGTATTTGTTTGAGAGGTTTTTTGAAAAGATAGAGAGTTTGATAATTGGAAAGGAGGATTTTTTCCGGGGTGGGAATTGGGAAATATAGAGAGGTTTGATGGAAAATGTGAATTTTCACCATAAGTTTCAGACAATAAATGTTGGTTTTCCTTCTTATTTTTGTTTTTTTGACATTATGTGATGCCTTTTTTGCCTGATAAAGCTCACATAGACGTGCATTTATTTGTTCTTTATTTGTTTCATAGTATCTGTGGGTGCGTTCATCATTACAAGAAGACATTTGCACAAGTTATGGTACCTATAGGCAAGAGAGGGGAAACATGAATGTTATTTGCAGAGAACAACCATGTTATTTTATAAAAGTGAAAGAGGAGAAATAAATTGAAGTTTTGAATAGTTTTATGTGAATTTTTTATTTGAATAATGTGTTTGAAAGAACATTTAAGTAATTTTCATTATACATGTAGATAGTTTCATGTGTAATGAATCAAGTTACCTCATTTGTTAAAAGAAAGAAGATGAAAGAATGTGAATAAGTGTACATACACAATGCTAGATACAATGGAGGACGAATATTTATTTCAATACTAAATAAGAGAATATGGCAAGAAGGAATGCCATAGTATATGGTTCAAACTTGTATTTATAAAATAAGATAATAGAAACTATCAGAAAGTGAAAAATACATTTTACAATATCTATCTATGATATCGACATGTTATCAATTGCTCGAAGGATGTTGTTGCATTCTGTTGTGAAATGCAAGCTTTCTTCTTTCATGATAAGGCATTTCAACCATGGTATTCCTTTAAATGTTCCTGTCTTCACTGGTAGTGTGAAGATATGATCTATCCATAGTGCTTTGGAGACAATTTCCTTGATTAGATCTAGATTTGAGGATAGCAAATAGAAGTCTTTGGCTTTAATCCCAAGAATTGTAGATCTTGTGTCTTCGAAAGCAACAATTGAAGCTAATTCACCAGTGTGATCTTGTATGTCGATCTTAAGTAAGTATCTGTAATCAAATTCACTTACTTTAGCATTGCATTTTGGGATAAACCACATGCCCATATTTTGTGGAATAAGTTTTTTCATGCATTTTTCCCATCAAAGATGGACGGGCAAGAAATGTAGTAAAAGCTATCCATCCTAATTTTGTTATTGTGCCCTTCAATTGGAAGAATAATAGTTTCTCTGAGGAATCCATATTGTAAATATCAGCAATTGTTATTTTTTTTTGTTGATGTCCAAAAGGAGCTGAATATCTTGTTGTCAAGGATGTAGAAGCTACAGTGGAACCTTCTTTTTTAAACCATGACCTTAGCATGTGGGCCTCTTTAATGTCACAATCTACAAGAATAATGGATCTCGTTGTAGTGCCAACATTTTTTCCATTAAATTCTCCAACACAGGCAACCTTGATTGCAATGACGGGGTTATATCCTGCAGCACATAGGGATGATATTTCTTGTGATACGACATCAAAATTTCCTCCCCAAAAGATCGCATCCATGTTATACCCAGACATGTCTTGAAGTTGTATTGTTTGTTTAGTAACTTTAGAGCCGTCTTTTCTATGTATAGTGCACACAATAGAAATGTCAGTGACAATACCAAGAACATCAACAATGGAGTTGACGTTTGTTGTTTTGATATCATTGATTGATTTTATATTGAATTGCACCATAGGCCTATGTTTTTTTCGCTGGAAAGATGCTCTATGGTAGATATTCCATTTAACAAAATTTCCTAATCATTGTTTAAGTGGTTGTATTGCTTATTAGCCATTTTCACATTCCCTTTAGAGACAATGTAGACATTTTCAAGTTGGATTTTGTCAAAAAAATAATCAGCAAGATTGTTCAAACAAGTAATATGTATTTCCCCACCTTCTGTATCGAACAAGTCAAATCCAAACACTTTATGGGTAAATATTGATTCTGAAATTGTCGAAGAGATGTTTTTATTTGAACGTATCCTTTGATGCACCAATTTGAATGGTAAGGGTTTAGTGCTTTGATGGGAATTTGGACTGGCATGATGGATGGGGTTGGAGTAGTTGGAAGAGGGTAGTGCCTTTTTCATGAAGGATCTTGGTTCGATGAGGAGGGAGTGTCTTCTTCAGAAGTGATCATGATACTCATATTTTTTGGATTACTAATTAAGGGTGTAGATGAAGCAGAAATCTCGAAGTCTATTAACGTTATAGACCTACATGACAAATGATATTAATAGGAATAATTGTTAGAGTCGGAAGTGTTATCGATAAAAATGTTAAAGTTGAAATAAGAAATTTATAACAAACTTACATTGATGGACCAATAACTGAAGTATTCCAACTTTTAACATGTATAACAGAACCCTTTTGTAGCAAGCCTGTTTCTATGAGGTCATTGAAATCTGTTGGAAGCATAAGGTGTTTCATATGTGTTCCATCAGAGATGGCAGTGTGATATCGTGGAGTTGTATTTTACAATGATTGAATGCGTTCAAGTTCAAAAATTTGTAGGTATGGTCGACTATGAGTTGATCCAGAGAGCATTGAGAAAATAACATTCTCAGTTAGGTTTGTTTTTATTTTCTAAAAGTAGAGATAGCAAAATAAGTACTATATATAACAAAACTCATAAATGTGGTTTTCTTAACATAAGATGTTTAACATTCATTACATTCATATAACACTACGTGAAAACTTATGAACTAAAGGGAATGAAGGATGTTCAATTTGTCTATAATTGAGTGGTTATCTAGGCTTGTAAACATAAAAATGAAGATATTTATGACAACAACTTCCATATGATCATTCTCTTTCAAACATAGTTAAAACTGTAAATTGACAATTTCAGAAACCTACACATGTCATAAACAATCAGACAGGTGTAACATACTTAATACTATAAATTGAAAATTTTAGAAACCTACACATGTTAGAAATAATAAGGGTGGCACCTGTTGAAGCCTCGAAATTCGCTATGACAACATGGAGGATAACCACTCGATCCGATCCTTGAAAGCAACTCCTTTTCTGTTTGGTATAGTGGCTCTGACTGGGCATAATGGGACCAGTTTTCTAGAGAGGATTGATTTGATAATGTTTTTGGGGTGATATAAGATGTAACAGGGAATGATTCAACTAAGTATAATCTAATCTAAATAATAAACACACGCATACATATTAATCTAAAATTATCTAACTATAAAATATACCCAGGAATAAACTAAGGTATGCGATCTACAAAGATGTCTCAAAGAAATTGGTAATAAAGATCATTCAACTGCCAAAATAAATAAAATCGTTTAATGATAATTGTTTTGGATAAATAGTCAGACAAAACAGTTGAGAAAACTATATCGCATATATATTTTTCATGTATTCAATGTAGAATCAGAGATAAAAAATCACACAAAAGTGCAGTAATGCAAAACTATAACTCAAATTTTCATACATAAGACAATCAAGAGAAAGAGTATTGCTAATGCATAAATAAAACAAAATCATACGATAAAAGTACCATATATGAAAGGTCCTGGTCATGGACTCAACAATATTGATACAATTCTATCCAATTAAATACACTCTAAGAGTACATAAGTGTAATTTTAGTAGAGCATGCTCGATATTCAAAGAAAAATAAATCTTGTTCCAATAATTTCATCAAAACCTTCCTAAAAATACATAAGTGTAATGTCTTGAAAAGTGTTTTGATAAAATTCTGGACCCTTCTCTAAATGCATGAGAGGGGTTTAAATACTAAAATACATGCCTCAAAAATAGATTATTAGAAAAAACGGTGAAGAGGTTTCAAACAACCTTCCCCAGGGTAAGCAAAAATAAAAATAAAAATAGAATTAAACTAATGACAAACTCCTTTCAACTCAAACTATCTTAATTAGCTAACTTTATCTTTGAGATTGCAAATGTCTATCATTGGTTTGAGATGAGGCGGCTAGCTGATTGTGGATTTTAACTGTCCAACAAATATGGCATCTAACAAAGCTGGCACCATATTTTGTTCAGAGGTAGTTAAACAACAAAGTCATCCATAGGCTATGTGTTTTTACTAGATACTGCCAGTATATATCCCAATCTAGTTTGGTCAGCTGTTTGATTGATTCTTCCTTGGTCTGCGCTATCTGTTTCCACTGATTTTCCAATTTCTTGATATTTGGGAGAGACCCTGGTATGCACTCTTTGACAAGGTTAGCACTGTGGAGGTTTTCATTAACAACTTCTATTATACTGCTTGTTGCACCTACTGCTGTCATTGTCACCCTTTCTGCCTATTTTAATCATGTATCCAAATCTGTAAATATAATGTTTTTGTGTGATTCTTCTATTTTTAGTAGGTCAACCTTTCTTCCCTCATCCGACTGCTACCAGGTAATAAATTCAAAAATTGTTTTATGGATTTCTTCATATTCAAACCTCATATTAATCACTTGGTTTGTCAACTTATCACTTGTCTCACAATAAGGATTTATCTGTGAGATTTTTTGGCATAATATTTCTTCTTGTTGTATTAATAGGGAATTTAGCTTGATTGCTTCTTTGATGAACTTGTCAGTTTGACGGTTATCTTTAAATCTATCCACCATGGCTTGCATTTGATGAATTTGAGAGTCCTTTTTTGATAAGCTGGCCTGGTGTTGTAATCTCATTTTCTCTAATTCGCTCTAAAGTTGAGCTACTTGTTGTTATGCTTGATGATTAGTTTTTTCTTGTTCTAATTGTTGTTCATGCAGAATAATTTTATGTTCCTTTTATTTTATGCAGTTGGACTTCCATTGCTTTGTCAATGGTTGTTGTGGCATAAGCTCATGCAAACTATGACAACTTTGTAAGATTTTCTGATGGGTCAATAAGAGTGTCCTTCCACACAACATCCATTGATTCATTCTCTAGAGTTACAATAGTCGTGGTGTCTAATTTCCTATTCTTTCTTTGTCTTTTAACTACATCCTTATGAGTAGGACTATAGAATATATCTAATGAAGGTATCTCTTCAATTTTCAAGGCAATTTCGGAAGTAGGAAAAGCAGGAATAACCTCAATATCTTGAGTTTATGTAGCCCCTTGCTCTGTTGTCTATGGATTTTCTTTGTGCTAAGTCTATTTAGGGGTTTGCAATTCAGATGTTTCCTCAATATTTGTGCCTGTTTGGAGATTCTTATTGAATTTCTACCATTCCTTGTCTAGGTCAATGCATGAAATATTCCATGATTGAGCTGAAGTGGAACCAACCTCTGTCTACTTCTTGGCCAATGCATGTTCAATTGTTTCCTTGGTATTCCCTTCTGTATCTTTCTCAAAATATTTATTAGGATTTCCTTCTCCATTTTGAGATTGTTGTTTTGAGTGTTTTGACTCGTGAATCGACTTCTCTTGGGTTTCCTCATCATAATTTTCCTTTGAACTTCCCTCTGAGCTTACGATAGGAGTTAGTTCTCTTATTGGTTCAATTTGTAATAGGTCCAATGGGACCTTTAACAATATTTTATTCCTATATACATGAAAAGCAGTAATATCATCTGGATTTAACTGTAATGATGCAAAATGTAGGACCTATGCAAAGGTTTTGGCTCCTTGAAAGAGGTCATCAAAGGGATCCCCTTCATGAGTAAACCATTTGACTTTAACCATGGTGGTGAATTCCTTAGAAACTTGATTTGGGTCATACTGTCGCCAATTTTAGAGACATAATAATCTCGGCTTCTTTTAATACGTGCCCATAGTCGTGTAGTGCAAAAGCACCACATTGTAATGGGAAGGTTGGACAAATGGATTTATTTTGTTCCCTCGGGTCTTTGGTTAAACCACCCCCTTGCTGTTTGGTAGGCTATCTCTCTGACTAATAACTTGTCTGGGACATAATATGGGAGGACATGTGGAGCAGCAATGCTCCCAGAAACTCTTATGTAAATGAATGTTTCTTCACCGAACCATCTTGCAACTGGAAAGATGTATATCTTGGCTTCTTCGGAAAACCTGGGGGTCGTTCTATCAAAAATGGTTTTATGAATAGGCAGCATAATACCCTAGTGGATTTTGTAAAAATGGGGATTGAATTGGGATTCCCACAAGATTTTATGGTATACATGAATGGGGAGAGGGTTTTGTGCAATCCACTTCCAACCCATGTTTGAAAATTGAGAACAAAAGCAAATAGTGTCCATACATAAGCACTCATATAAAAAGGAGGAAAAATTCTTGAGGAAACACTTCTCTTTTGTCTATATTCCCTAATCGACATTGCTAAATTGTCTAATAAAATCTGTCTCCAATTCATAATTGTTGCATTAACCACTGCATCAATCAATGGAAGCAACTCTATCAAAAATTTGGTACTATCATCTTTACCAAATAATCTACACATCATCATAGCTGTGAAATTATGTGGGGCAGAGAGGGATGCAATCAGGTACATACCAGATTTCTTCTGTTTGAATTTTCCTTTGCCTGACCTCAATGTTTTTGTAACGTCCAATGGGTCCTCGCTCTCTTTGGCGAAATGCTCAAGGAAATATTTGTTATAGAGCTTTTAAGGCTCTGGTAGATGGTATATCTGGCACAGATTATCTGGTGTGAAAGACCCCATGACCTCATGTCTTGAATTCTTGAATGTTTTATTTGAGACATCTACATCATCAATCACCCATTTTATCATATTTGTGTATGGTAATATCTTAGGTCTTGCTGTTATTCTGTGTAAAAATGAACATGCTGCCTCAAAGTAGGAAACATCTGATGATTCTTGGGAATCAATTGTTGCCTTCGTTTCCCATGATGTGGTTCCTCCATCTTTGCTACAGGTGGTATTAGAGAAAAGTGGCATCATGTTTGATTTCTCAGAAGCAGTAGCTTTTCCCTTCTTCGCCATCTTTTCTAGCATTTTTTTCTTCGAAGGTTCCCTGAAATGGAGCAATGGAGATTATCGAATAAACACAGAGTGAAAATGATAGTGGAAATTCAATGATATAGTTAATTCTGAAAGGTGACAAGGAAGAAGGTTTTATTCGAAAATGTAGATGAAAGATATCAAATCACGTCGAGCAGTTTTAAACATAAATTCCATTAAAACTCATTAAATATGCACTAAGATCTTTTATCATGACCTTTATTATCATTTAAGCCATCGCATTGCAAACTTGTAAGGAAAAAATTTAAGGTGATAAGTCTAAAGTGCGAAATTCCGATTATGCGATTACGATAAATATTATCACAATATCGCATTTTCGATTATGTGTTATTTTGGAGTTGTTTAGAATTTTGTGAGATGTGATGTGAGTGGCATACCATTTATCATTTAAACCACATTTTTCTTGAATGGATATTAATTGCATAAAATGACCTTTTATTATGCGCCAGACCTAATCAATGTTTATAACATATATCACATACTTCCATCGGGTCCTGGTCATATCATGTTTCACAAACTTTCCTTAGTTTAAAATATTGGCGTTTGAGTAAAGTGCCATGATGCGATGAGTTTTGGCTTGTTATGTCACAATATCGCAATTCGCACATTCCAAAGGTTTTGTTAGTTGTGGTTTTTATGAATGTCGATATGTGGTTGCGATAGGCACTTTATTCTGCAAGAAATACTTTAAGCCTTAGTTTTAAATGAAAATTCTATTGACACCGTAAGTTTATTACGGTGATCCCTTCTTATTGCAATTCGCAAATCCTGATTGTTAATTAACCATTGACACACATGATCGAGGGATATAAGATAAAGCGATAATTGCTAGTCATAAAGGGATTTGGCTTGATACCTTATATTATTTAGAAATTTATTCCTAAGAATTAAAAAAGAAAGCATTTAAGTGCTAAGTTTTTTGGAGGATTTTTTATAAAGGGTCCCCATTTATCAATAGAATATTGAATATTAAATCAATAAATGGGGGGGTTTTAGAACAATACAACAATTGGCGATTCACTAGAAGAACAAGTTATCTCTGATAGTTTTTTTGAAACTTCTAAAACTTTGAAAATAAAGATAGTTGAGAAAATAGGATTTACATGAAATTTAAGATAAGTAAAATTTCTTTGAATAAGGAAACAAAACTCACCTAATTACCATCCACTTGATATCCTCTTCAGAATTAAATTTCCTTTGTCTATATCAGTCTTTATTTGGTTTAAATATAAAGTAGGGGGCTCTTGCATACTATCTTTCAGATATACTCATTTGTCATAGATAGAGCCTCTGCTTCTAGCAGGCGTCCATAGCCTCGACATGGTTACCTTTGAACCATCAATGATTCAGTATCCCATCCAGATAACAGTTCAATTTTTCGAGATAAATTCATACTCATATACTTATTCTCTTCTCTTTCTTTTTAAAACAGTTTGTTTTTCTTCTAAAAATTTTCCTTTTTTTTTACTTAAAGGTCATTGTCTTGGTTTGGTGGCCAAAAAGTGACAATGTCATTCACTGGTTTTAATTCAACTGAACAAGATGGCTCGTGATGAGACCCCTTTTCTTTTGATTAAAATAATCTCAAGCCATTACCCTGTTTTGATATGAAGTATTGGTAATGTCAGTTTATTACTTCCCTATGAACATGGTAAGTCATCGCTTAATGAGATCTCTTATCCTTTAGGTTTTAGTATATTTTAGAATTACACTCTAAAAAGAGAAAAGTTTACTAGCTGGGGAGAATCATTGACTCCTTAAGTGTTTTTGGATGACAATTATAGAGTTAAAGGTGCTTATCTGCAGAGAGTCTTTAATTTGTTAAAGATACTTTTCTTCACTGATAATAGAACAAAGGTCTCTTTATAAAGTTGGGGTTTCATAAGGGATAAATGATTTTGGTGAAAAACAAGAAAATTTCAAAGAAATAGAACTTAGCTTATTTTTGAAATGTCATAGTTATCTTCTTAACAATCTCTACTTATACAAGTGAAAAATAAAAATATTTAAAGATATTTTTATTGAAAGGCAAATGTAAATACTATTTAACTTTTATTTTCCTAAGAAAAGTAAGGGGAATAGTGTACAAGGGATAGAAGAGGTTATCTTCTATGAAAATTATTTCTTCAAAATTTGGCCATTCATAGGCAGAGAATCTCTCTTGCTTGATAATTCTTGCAATAGAAACGTTGATGTGTTGATTTTTTTTGCAATCTAAAATGGGCCAAGCCACATTCTTTGGAATTTGCTATGCTTACCTTTTTCCTTGTGTGCTTTATCCCACTTCAATACAAGGTCTCCAAGTTGAAAAGATTTAGGACTTATAGAATTTGCATCAAATGAAGATTTGACTGGCTGTTGATGACGTGCATGTAAGATCTTGGCTTTATCTCTCTCTTCTTCGAGTTTGAGGATTTGTGATTGCCTTAATTGCATAGAAGAAGAAGGAGTTTCTTCAATGAATTAAACTAGGGCTAGAGAGGGAATAGCTACATTTGTAGGAATAACAACCTCTTTCCCATAGACCAAATTAAAAGGAAAAGTTCCTATTGAGGCCTTCTGTGTTATTTGAACTGCCCATAGAGTAAATGTTAAAGATTTATGCCAATTTTTTTGACTTTGATCAATAGTTTGTTTGATGATCCTTATGAGATTTTTATTCGTAGATTAAACTAAACCATTTCCCTAAGGATAATAGTTAGCAGAATATTTAAGTTTGAAACCTCTTTTAAGAGCAAATTATGTCATAGCATTTCCTGTGAAATAGGATGCATTGTCAAACATGAGGGCAGTTGGTAGGCCAAATCTAGTAATAATAAATTGATCAATAAATTCAATGATGTTTTCAGAATTGGCTACCTTGAGTGGAATTACTTCGACCTACTTAGTGAAGTAATCAGTTGTTGTAAGGATATATCTATGTTTCTTTGAAGAGTGACGAACGATCTCACCTATTATTTCTGGACCCCATTGCTCAAATGATTGTTCAATGTTGACTAGCTGTAATGGTAATGTGGGTTTCCTCTGTCTTCCAGCAATTGTTTGACAAATTTTACACTTCCTTACATATTCATGTGCATCTTTGAATAAGGTTGGCTAATAATAGCGAGCATGCAGGATTTTATGTGTTGTTGTGTCTCCTCCAAAATTTCCACCAGTTGGTCCATCATGGAGTTCCTGAAAAACCTTTTCTGCCTCAGATTTTTCAAGGCACCCAAGTAAAACATAATAATAATTCTTCATAAACAAAACATCATTGATGATTTCATATTGCTTAGCTTTTTTTTATTTTTTTCTAAGTAAGATTGACCTATTAATATGATACAAAAAAGTAATTACAGTGAGGCATGGCCTCAATAGTATTGAGCATCATTTATCAAAACAAAATTATGATTGTTTAACCTTGACTGCCCCAACAGAGGGGAAACTAGTCCATGAAATCAAAAGAACTCACACAGTGGTTATCAGTTTTGACCAAAAAAAAACATCTTAAACATTGCATAGACATAACCATAAAACACAGACATAACGAAAATTGCCCAGTCATCTGAAAAAACATCCACCTGGCAAAAGGGTGACACCTGGCTACCAAGTGTCGAGACTAAGGATTGTCCAGGGCTGGTTCTTCCTTGATTAGACATGTGTATTTATACCAATCGTCTTCTTCTTCTGGCGTGCCGCGGCCTTGAGCTGGATGGGTGCCCTTGGTGCTGCCTGCCCCTGCATGCGTTCCAGACGTGTCGCCCCGTCAGCTTCCTGAAGCTTGCGTGTCTCTAATTTTTCCTTCAGCAGCCTGCTGACTACCAGCCAACGCTTTACCATGCAGGGTGGCTCCATCTTCATCCAGTTGTTGTTTGCCTGGGTTGTGAGCACCCCTGTTGCTTAGTGCTGCTCTATGCTGCTCATTATTGTGCTCAGGCGGAGGTGCCTCCAGATCGATTTCTTCAGAAAATGTGATAGTGACGGTGGTTGTAATTACAGGATGATGCAGGGTGTTGTGAAAATGGAATTGCATTGTATGGGGAGCTGGATGCAGAGGAAGAGGAAAATCGGCTGTGTGAACAGTAGCATCCCTCCTTCCCACACCTTGAAGCCGAGTTCTTCCCCTTCTGCTACGGGTGTTGGGATACCGGCCAGAGAAGGAACTATAAGGATTGGGAATGTTAGCTGAAGAGGCAGGGGAGACAAAGTCAGGGCTGGGGGTTACAGGAGGGCAGATGCTCCCGCCATGAGTTCCTCCTCTCCTGCTCCGCATTCGATGTCGTATGCGAGCCATGGTAGGGTTGAAAGCAGGGTTAGCAACAGAGAGGTTGATGGATGGTTGTGCAGAGAATGGACAAAGGAGGTCTGAGCAGGAGGTAGATTGCAGAGGCTAGTATGAGAATAGTGAAACCCATTGCCCAGGTCTATTGAACTTAGTAGCCAGCAGTGGCTACCCGTTACAGTGCAAGCACAGGGATTTGCAGCTTGAGGAGGGCAAACACAGTGGAGCAGGGGAGGAGGAATAGCATGATGGTCTGTGGAAGCCATTGCTATGAGCATTATGGTGATGTCTAGGCCATATCATTCGTTTAATGGTGCCTACAGGGTGGCTTGAATGCTTCTCAGGTTGGCATGGGGGAAGACGCAGGAGACCATGTGGCCAGCCCTTCCGCCGCCCAACCATCTTATCACCTTAATTATCTTGATTAACACCCGCATCTGGGTATATTTCTTAGCTTTTAACCTCAAAGCCCTTTTTCTTTTGTAACTGAGCTGCATAGGGGCATATCCATTTTTCAAATAAAAGATGACATCAACATATTTAGATTCAGTATCGTTGAGGCTTACCTCACATATTTGTATATCATCACTTGAATCTTCTGATGCTGGTAAGTTGGATGCTCCAGCTAACATTCTGCAAAAACCTTGACCTCTAACAATTTTATCTAGTCTAATCTCAAGGTCATATTATTGCAGTGTTGTTACCCAATTTTCTCTTTTCTCACCCAATTCTCTTTGCATTAGTAAATTTCTCACTGATGAGAATGGAACTATTACTTTAGTGTGAGTTTTGAGAAGAAAGGGTCTGAAATGTTTTATTGATTTGAAAACAAAAAAAGCCTATTTTTCAACATCTGAATAATTTAATTCAACTCCCTACAAATTGGAGCTAAAGAAACAAATTGGTGCTTCTGCTTTCTCATCATTGACCTCTGTCAATATAGCTACATATGATGTCTCAGAAGCAAAGGTATATAAAATAAAATGATTAGAAAAAATCGGAGTTGCTAAAGAGGGAAAATTTATGATTGCTTGTTTGATAAGATTAAAAGCTTCATGCTCAGTATGTCCCCATTTAAAAACATAATTTTTCTTGGTCATATATTGGAGGGGTAAAACAATTTGTGAAAATTTAGGGACAAATCTTTTGACAAAAATTACCTGACCTAGGAAAGATTGCCTGGATTTTTTGTTATGAGGCAAAGAGATTTCAATCTTATCCTATCAGGATCTATGTGAATGCCATCTTCAGATACAATAAATCTAAGAAGCTTACTTCGACTTAAAGCAAAGAAATATTTCTTTGGATTTAGAGAAATTCCATATTTCTAACAACGTTCAAATATTTTTTTTAAGTCCTTTAAATGATTATTGAACTTTTTCGAATACACGGTTATGTCATCTAAATAAATTACCATTATTTTATTCACCAAACCTTTGAAATCTATATCCATGGCTTTGTGAAATGTTTCACCAACATTGATTAATCCAAATGGCATCTTTTGGTAAGCGTATGTTCCCTATTTGGTTCTAAATGTGGTATTTAGTCGACCATTTGGATGTACGAGAATCTAATTATAACATGAAAATCCATCGAGAAAAGACATTAACTCTAAGCCTACAACTGATTTCAGTATTTGTTCCATAGGAGGCAATGGAAAGTTGTCCTTCTGACAAGCTTTGTTAAGATTGCGAAAGTCTATAAAAATTCAAATATCACCATTCTTTTTCCTAACTGGATCTAGGTTAGAAAACCACCTTGAATGCTTGATAGAAAAAATTATTTTGGCTTTGAGAAGTTTATTCAATTTGGATTTGATTTGATTTTCTAAATTTGGGTGAATCTTTCTCAACTTCTATTGTACATGCTTTTTGTCGAATACCATAGGAATGGTATGTTGAATGATGGAAGTATCATATTTCTTAATATCTTCATAATTCCACGCAAAAACATTTTTGTATTTCTTCAACAAATGAATAAAGGCTAATATTTCATTAGATGTAATACCAAGACCCATATTAATATTCTGAGGTTTAAGGTCAGTTCCAAGATTAACTAATTTAAACCTCAAAGTTGAACCTTGAAGCTTCAAGTTAGTAGGTTTCTTGAATTTATCCTTAAGATCATACAAATCTTCCAACTTAACCACAGATTAGGTATGGAATTTACACTTGTTTCTTGCTTAAGATGGTTTTCGTGCTGATATTCATCTATTATTTGGTCATCATAAGAGCCTTCAGATGTTAGAAAATTTATGATATCTGAATCATTAATAAAAACTTGTCAATTGGTGATGTTATCAGGAATAGAAGGCCTAAAAATTAATTCTATAGAAAATTGATCAAGACTATAATCTCCTGGTTGTATGAGCTTGGATGCAACATTAGCCAAAAGATCAGCACTTGTATTTTGAAGTATTGGAATTAGGGAAATTTTAGATGCTAAGAAATGTGGGGTGAGGTCCTAGATTAATGATTGATAATGTTTCAAATGTCTAGAAAGACAGTGAATAGTAATACTCACATGTTTGATTACAATTTCCGAATCTCCAAATACTTGAAGGTGTTTAATATCAAGGCCAATGGCTTTATACAACCCTTGACCTAATGCTTCATATTCTGTAGTGTTATTTGTGCATTCAAATACAAGTTTTCATGCCAACATAGTTTTCTCTCCTTCAAGGCTAACCAATATGCAATTTGCTCCAGCTCTATCATTAGATTTAGATCCATCAAAAAATTATTTCTAAAATAAAGAATTGGCTACATGTTTATTTACAAAATTGATACATTTAGAAGAATCCATTCAAGAATAATTTTCGATTTGTGATGTAATAAAATTTTCCAAGAAGGGTGATGTATGGGCATTAAAACTGCCTAAAAATGATTCGACTAAATAATTTCCAATGATATTACTATTGTATTCGATGGTTCATTTTCTCCCTCCTGTTCAGTGACAATATATTTTAAATGTTTCTCACGGTCGACCCTTATTTGATTCATATTACCAATATAAGGAAGCCACATATGGGACCAGTATGTCGCGAAATAGCCATGAAGCTGTTCAGACCAATCTCTACTAAGGATCAAACCATAGAATTCAAGGATATCAGCCACAAGAACATCAATCACTTGACATACTTTAGGGTTTAATGAGAGTCTAATGGTGACCTGATTGATTTCTCCTATGACTTCGACTTGAGATCGATCTAACTACATAATGTGAACAACAGGTTTCTGGGGTTCGACATTCTTTTTTGCACAAACAAATTTTGGTAAAATATTGGATGAGGCTCTAGAGTCTACTAAACAATTGTGAAAATTCTTATTGAAGACTTCAAAAGTCAAAAGAAATGGAGGTGTATGGGGTTTAGATCTACCACCTACTAAAGCAACATCAATTGAACTCATTTTGTCTGATGAAGTACTGGGAGGCCTACCCATTTCTTGAGCAGCCTGAGAAATTACAGCAATGGGAAGAAGTAGGGAATTCTTTTAATTCTTTGAGAAATAGCTTCTGGTGATGTTTTAGCTTGCTAATCTCATGGAAAGTGATATTAGCTCTATTCTTGTTCATGTCTTCGACGATGTTGTATTCCATTTCATCATATACTAGCAAGGTTTTGGCTGGAGGTGAAGAATTATATTGAGGAGGAGTTGTTTGAGTGGATTTGGGAGAAGATTTCTTACCTATTGCTTTATCTTTGAGAGTAGGAGTTGATGATTTCTATTTTTGTGGTGAATCAACATTGCTCTTGCTTCTAGTAGCTACAGGTAATTCTTCTCTTCTAGCTCATCATTATCTAACAAAGGAAGAATGAAATCCCACATTCCTTGTACTTCAACTATCTCTTCGTCATTGGTTTGTTCTTCAGTTGTTAACACTTCTTATTCCTCCACATCTGATTCAACATTAGATATTGTATTTAAAGGTTTAATATCAGAGGAAGGGTTTATTTTGTAAGGTCTAAAAGATTTCCTAGAAGAAGTCTTAGCTACTTGCTTTTTAAAGTCTACCATTTCATTTGACATGGTTTTAAGTACCTTTTGTAGACCTTCAAGATCAAAAGGATATTTAGTTGCTTTCTTCTTAGATTCGTCCTTGAATGTGACCTTCTTGGATTTTATTTCTTCTAATGCATTCTTATTTTCTAAAGCTAAAATGCATTTTTCCATAGCTTTAATAATTTGTTAAATCGGGAATTGAAGTCCCTAATTGGGTCTTTAGTTTCAACCTTTAGGTTGCAAAGATCATTAAGAAGAGTAGTTGTTGAATGGTCATCTCCAAATTTGGTTAGGAACTATTCCTGAAATGCATTCCAACTATCAATTGAACCAGATGGTAATGAAAAGTGCCAGGATCCTACTGATCCTTGAAAAGTATAAGGGAATAATCGTACAACTGCGTCTTCTTCTACAACTCCATCTAGATTTATGGACAGCATGAAGTTGTTTATGTGTTCTTCAACAGGAAGACCGTCATCGGGATTAAATTTTGGAAACCATTTTAATGGATGAGCAAGTAATGGATGCAATGGCCCTACCATTTGAATAGCTCCTAGATTTGTCCATGGTGTTTGAGCCATTATGGGTATCTGTGTAGAAGAAGATGTACCAGTGTTTGAAGGTGATTGGGTAGAGGAGGTTTGTGCTCCTATACCTATGTAAATCATGATTTGATATGATGAGGTGCATGATTGAGTTTGAGATGAGGATGATGGAATGAATGAGGGTGTTTCCAGTGATGATGAAAGAATCTCACTATGAGGTTTAGGGTGTAATTCTTTTGTTTTCCTCCGAGGGTGAGGCAGAGGAAATTCAAATGGAAGGGTTCCAAAATTTTCACTCTGTGATCTAGTTAACCTTTGAGAGCAAGGAAAATGTGAAGAAACACTGGCTTGAGATAATTCAAATTCTTCTTGAGACAGAGAAATCCCTTGCAATTTTTGAATTAAAGACTAAATTTCAGGGTTTTCTGCAGAAGAAGGTTGATTTGATTTCCTTGGAAAAAGACTAGTGGATTGTGAAGATTTCTTCACAACTTCTCATTTAGGATTTGGGGATTTGGAATGTGACTGAGAAGTCATAGGTGAGGGTGAGGGAGTTTTACTCTTAGAATGGATTTCTAATTTAGATTTTATTTCCATTCATACTCAGGCCCTCCTCCTAGTGCCAAAATATTGAAGCCTTGAAATTTGTTGCGACAACATGGGCGATAACCACCCGATCCATACCTTGAAAGCAACTCCTTTTCCTTTTGGTATAGTGGCTCTAACTGGGGATAATGTGACTAGTTTCCTAGATAGGATTGATTTGATAATGTTGTCGGGGTGATGTAAGATGTAACGGGGAATGATTCAACTAAGTATAATCTAATCTAAATAATAAACACATGCATATATCTTAATCTAACATTATCCGATTATAAATATACTCGGGAAAAAACTAAGGTATGTGATCTACAAAGATGTCTCAAAGAAATTGGTAATAAATATCATTCAACTACCAAAAGAAATAAAATCATTTAATGATAATTGTTTTGGATAAATAGTTAGACAAGACAATTGAGAAAACTATATCGCATATAGTAATTTTTCATGTATTCAACGTAGAATCAGAGCTAAAACATCATTTAAAAGTGCAATAATGCAAACTATAACTCATACTTTCATACATAAGACAATCAAGAGAAAGAGTATTGCTAATGCATAAATAAAACACAATCATACGATAAAAGTACCATATATGAAAGGTCATGTTCATGGGCTCAACAATATTGATCCAATTTCATCCAATCAAATACACTCTAAGAGTACATAAGTGTGATTTCAGCAGAGCATGCTCGAAATTCAAAGAAAAATAGATCATGTTCCAATAATTTCATCAAAACCTTCCCAAAAATAAAGAAGTGTAATGTCTTGAAAAGTGTTTTTGATAAAATTATGGACCCCTCTCTAAATGCATGAGAGGGGTTTAAATACTAAAATACATGCCTCAAAAATAGATTATTACAAAAAAAAAGTTGAGGAGGTTTCAAACAACCTTCCTCAGAGTAAGAAAAAATAAAACTAGGAATAGAATTAAACTAATGACAAGCTTCTTTCAACTTGAACTATCTTACTCAGCTAACTTGATCTTTGAGATTGCAAATGTCGATCATTGGTTAGAGCTAAGGTGGCTGGCTGATTGTGGATTTTAACTGTCCAACAAATATGGCATCTGACAAAGCTGGCACCATATTTTGTGCAAAGGTAGTTAAACACCGCAGAGCCATCCATTGGCTATGTGGTTTACTAGATACTGCCAGTATATCTCCCAATCCAGTTTCGTCAACTGTTTGATTGATTCTTCCTTGGTCTGCATTGTCTATTTCCACTGATGTTCCAATTGCTTGGTATTTGGGAGAGACCATGGTATGCACTCTTTGACAAGGTTAGAACTATGGAGGTTTTCATTAACAGCTTCTATTATACTGCTTATTGCAGCCGCTGCTATCGATGTCGCTCTTTTTGTTTGTTTTAATCATGTATCCCAATCTATAAATAGAATGCCTTTGTGGGATTCTTCTATTTTTGGTGGGTCGGCCTTTCTTCCCTCATCCAACTCGTTCCAGGTAATAAATTAATAAATCTGTTTATGGATTTCTTCATATTCAAACCTCATATCAATCACTTAGTTTGTTAACTTATCACTTGTCTCACAATAAGGATTTATCTATGAGATTTTCTAGGAGAACATTTCTTCTTGTTGTATTAATAGGGAATTTAGCTTGATTGCTTCTTTGATAAACTCGTTAGTTTGAGGGTTATCTTTAAATATATCCACGATGACTTGCAATTGAAGAATCTGCAAGTACTTTTCTGATAAGATGGCCTGGCGTTGTAACCTCATTTGCTTGAATTCCCTCTGAAGCTGAGCTACTTGTTGTTCTACTTGCTGACTAGTTTTTTCTTCTTCTAATTGTTTTTCAAGCAGAAGAATTTTATGTTCCTTTTCTTTTAGCAACAGTTGGACTTTGATTTCTTTTTCGATGGTCGTTGTGGCATAAGCTCTTGCAAATTGTGACAACTTCGTAAGATTTTCTGATGGGTCAACAAGAGTGTCCTTCCACACAACATCCATTGATTCGTTCTCTAGAGTTTCAACAGCCATGGTGTCTAATTTCCTCTTCTTTATTTGTCTTTTAACTACAACATTATGAGTAGCACTGTAGAATATATCTAATGGAGGTATCTCTTCAATTTTCAAGACAATTTGGAAAGTAGGAAAAGGAATAACCTCAATATCTTGAGTGTATGTAGCCTCTTGCTCTGTTATTTCTGGATTTTCTTTGTGTTGAATCTGTTTGGGGCTTTGCAATTCAAACATTTCCTCAAGATTTGTGCCTATTTGGAGCTTCTTATTGGATGGCTCCCATTCCTTGTCTAGGTCAATGACTGGAATCTTCCCTGATTAAGCTGAAGTGGAACCAACCTCTGTCTGCTTCTTGGCCAAGGCATGTTCGGTCGTTTCTTCAGTATTCTCTTTTGTATCTTTCACGAAATATTTATTAGGATTTCCTTCTCCATTCTGAGATCATTGTTCTGAGTGTCTTGACTTGTGAGTTGACTTCTCTTTGGTTTCCTCTTTATAATTTTCCTTTGAACTTCCCTCCAAGCTTACGCTAGGAGTCGGATCTCTTATTGGTTCAATTTGTAATAGGTCCAATGGGACCTTTAACAATGTTTTATTCCTATATACATGAAAAACATTAATATCATCTGGGCTTAATTGTAATGATCCCAAATGTAGGACTTGTGCAAAGGTTTCGACTCCTTGAAATAGGTCATCAGAGGGCTCCCCTTCATGAGTAAAATTTTTGACTTTAACCATGGTGATGAATTCCTTAGCAACTTGATTTGGGTCATATTGTCTCCCTGGAACTGTGACCAATTTCAGAGACATAATAATCTCTACTTCTTTTACTGTGTGCCCATAGTCATGTAGTGCAAAAGCACCACATTGTAGTGGGGAGGCTAGCCAAATGGCTTTCTTCTATTCCCTCGAGGTTTTGGTTAAACCACTGATTTGAAAATAAAGATCTTAGATTACTTTTAAGGTATTATAGAATCATGTGCATGGATTCGCCTATATTACTTAGTGCAATGGATCGATAAGATTGCGAATAATATATACAATTGAGCAGTTAGAGAAACATAATAGACAAACACACATAAACACAACAATTTTAATATGGAGTTCACCCAAAACTCTTGGGCTATGTCTCTTGGTCCAGCCTTCAGTGACGACCTCTCTATTATGTCCTCAAGAGAAGAGTTTTACAAAATGTGAGCTCAAATTGAGTCTCAACACAACGGATACAGAACAACAGGAGTTTGGTTGAATCCCTCAAGCCTCTCTGAGTATACAAACTCTTTCTCTCACTCTCTGTCTCTCTTCTCTGTGTCTTAGCACTGCTTGTCTTTGTCTTCTACCTTCTGTGGCTTTTAAGCCAATTGGCGTTGTCTGTTTGTTTCCTCTTCTGGGCTCTCTGGCTCCCAACCTCTATCCACTCAAATCCCCTCTGAGCGTTAACTAATCATGGCATAACGTCTTTAGGGAAGGTAGCCACCTATTCTACAACGGAAGGGACCATCAGGCCTTTGAAATCCCCAAAAATAGCGTTCTCTATTTACACAGAGAAATACACTAAAAAAACAGGAAAATTCGCCAAACTATCATTTATCGAACTTCAAATATCCTTAAATCCACCCGATACTCCTGTCAGGTCCACCTGTAATCACTATCACAAGTCGCCAGTGCTCCTGAGCCATGGTTTCCTTTGTATTTGTAAAAATACATTAAAACACTGAAAATCCCACAAAATGTCTTTATGGAAGACTTGAAATGTTATATATTTTCATCTATAAGTTCCATCGAGTTCGATTTTATCGCATCGAGCATATTTCCCCTGTATTTCATTTATTTGGCGAAAATGCAAAATACACAGAAAAATGCCTTTTTCCGGATCTCAAAATATGTTAAATATCATCTATAACCCCATCGGGTTCAGCTATCGCAAGTCATATTTATATCAGCCCCACTTCGTTGTATTACTCTGACGCGATATTGCGATGCGATTGATCGCAATCGCATATCACATAGATCGCGGGTCGTTTGTACATTCCTTTGTAATTTATCGACTACGATATTACGAGTTAACCTAGGCCGTCGATCTGTGTGCTTGATCGACGGTCCTTGTTGACCCGCGCTGATCACTATCGCATATTTCATATGGTAGCCTTCAATAGCTTCTGATAGCCTCTGCCGATTGCGATATACTGATCGGATCAGGACCGTTGATCGGCCAGATCCGACAACTCCTGTGCATCATTCCTTTGACCTCCAATAGGCCTATTTTCCACTGTTTCTTCATGTTTTTCGCTCCCGATAGTGTAATCCGCCTTTTGTGAAGGTTTTCCTTTTGTGATAGTTTTTGGTTTTGAAGACTTAGAGGGTGTTTTGGATCCATTTTGGATCGATCAAGTGAGGATACAGCTTCCTCACTTGTCCAATTTCTATCCATCGTGCACTTCTTGGTTTTGAACCTTTGAGTCTGATTCTGAGGTACTCAACATCCCCTTTGTGCATAGTTCTCACCTTCTTGTCCAGAACTGTATCTTCCTGCAACTCATTGAGATATTCAGGCAACAGATCATCAATAGAAGGCAACTGAATTTTCTCTTCAAGATCTTTGATCAATGAAGGTTCAAACAGTCTCAAGTTTTCTACATTAATGACTGAATAGATATGCATATAAGCTGGCAAATCAAGGCGAAAATCATTTTCACCAATTTTCTCAAGTATCTTGAAAGGCCCATACCTTATTGGTTTCAGCATCTTTCCTTCACCTTACATTTTGTCTTTGTTGATGTAAAACCAAACTTGATCACCAACTTGGAAGCTATGCTCAATTTGATGCTTGTCATGCCTTGTCATGTACTTGGCCTGGCTTCTTTCCAGTTGTTCCTGCACTGCCTGGTGAATTTCTTGGATTTGTTCAATGAACTTGGTTGCTTTGTCCACATCATTATGTCCATTAACTGCTATGTCTTTTCCAAAGACAAAATCCAAGGGAGACCTTGGTGTAAAACCAAAACAAGTCCCAAAAGGAGATCTCTGTGTAGAAGAGTGCTTGGCACGGTTGTAAGCATGTTGCACATAACACAAATGTTCATCCCAAAGCTTGGGATGCTTGTTGCAATAGCCCCTGAGCAACTGGATCACTGTCCTATTGACCACCTTTGTTTGGCCATCTGTTTGTGGATGAAAGGTTGTGCTCTTCTTTAGTCTGGTGTCCATCAATTTCCATAGGCTTGACCAAAACTTCCCAACAAATCGGGAATCTTGATCAGATACAATGGAAATGGGTAACCCAAATGAACCCAGACATGCTGAAAGAAAAACTTCGTTGTTTTTTTAGTTGTAAGCTACTTGTTACAAGGTATGAAAATACACATTTTGCTGAACCTGTCCACAATAACATATAAATAGTCATGACCTTTTCTAGATTTTGGCAATCCCCCAACATAGTCCATGGAAACACTTTCCCAAGGACAAGAAGGAACTGGTAGTGGAGTGTACAAGCCCAATTTTCTATTGTTGGGCTTGCTTTTAGCACACATGGTACACCCTTTAATATATCTAGAAATTGTCTCATGCATTCTTGGCCAATAACAGAAACTTTGCAGTTGTGCAACTATTTTACATACACCAAAATGCCCTGATATAAGAGAAGTATGTGCTTCTCGGATTATGTTAACTCTTTCAGTTTGAGGAATGCATAACTTTACCAAATGATACAAGAGTTGTTCCTTAACATAATAATCCAATTCTTCTACTTGTTTGCCATGACTTAAAGTTGCATATACATCTTTAAAATCTACATCTTGATCATATTGTTCAATGTAGCTTTCATGCATTATTGGGTTATGCTTAAGTATAGTAGATGCATTTATGATTGGTTTGGATAACATATCTGCAACCTTATTGTGTATGCCCTTCTTATATCTGATGACAAGATGAAGCTACTGTAGAAAACCCATCCACCTATAGTGTCTTGATTACTGCAATTTAGTTTTTGAGTGCAAATATTGAAGTGGTTGATGATCTGTATGTATGACTATTTCTTTGCCCATTAGGCAATGTTTCCACTTTTTCACACTCTAATACAATTCTTTACCATATGTGGGATAATTAACTATTGCAGAATTAAATGTCTCTAAATGATAGCATATGGGTTTACCCTGTTTCTTCAACACTACTCCCATGGCATAGTCATTGGCATCTGTTTCAATCTCAAATGGTCATTGAAGATCTGGCAATGCTAGTACTGGTGCTGTACTAATTTTTTCTTTTAAGGTGATGAAGACTTTCTGCTGTTTGCCTCCCCACTAAAACACCTTATTCAATCCTGTTAAAGCATATAAGGGAGCTGCAATCAAGGAAAAGTTAGCAATAAACTTTCTCCAATATTGTGCTGCTCCTAGGAAACTCCTAACTTCTATAGCAGATTTGGGTTTAGCCCAGTTCACAATGACTTCAACCTTAGAGGGATCTATCTTCGATTCACCACCCCTTACAATATGACCCAAATAATTTAAAGATGTTTTGCTAAATTCACATTTTGATAACTTAACATAGATATTTTCTCTTTTCAAAACATCTAGAGTCTGCTTTACATGCTTCAAATGTTCTTCCCATGTTTTACTGAAAACAAGAATGTCATCTAAATATACAATTATAAAATCATCAATAAAAGGCCTGAGTACATCTTTCATAACTCTCATGAAAGTAGCAGGAGAATTGTTTAAGCCAAAAGGCATAACCATCCATTCATACAGACCTTGCTTTGTTCTGAAAGCAGTGTTCCATGCATCTTGTTCTGCTACTCTGACCTGATGGTAGCCACTATGCAAGTCCAACTTAGAAAAGTAAACTGCCTCTTTCAGCTGATCTAATAGATCATCAATGCGAGGAAGAGGATAACGATTCTTGATCGTTATTTTATTCAGTGCTTTGTAATCAATGCACATCCTCCACGAACCATCTTTCTTTCTCACCAACATGATTGGAGATCGCATGGTGATGTGCTTGGTCTTATGAACCCTTTCTCGAGAAGCTCCTGTACCTACTTCTTGATCTCTGAATTCTCTAAAGCGGACAACCTATACATTCTAATGTTAGGCAATGGAGCATCTTGCTGCAAATGAATATCATGTACTATTTCCCTTTTGGGTGGCAGACCTTTAGGTTCTTGAAATAGGATATCATATTCTGAAAGGACTTTATTTAAATCAGCATTCTGTTTAGCATCACAACCTTCAAATACGTTGGTTTTATCAGGGTTCTTTTCCTTTACAACCATTAGTAAAAATTGCTTGCATGAATTCACAATTATTTTCATCTTCCCTGAGTTTATGAGAGAGTAGTTATTTTTGAGTTTATGAGCTCTTACAATGTATTCTATTCCATCTTTAGTGAGTTGATACTTATTTTCAGCTCTATAGAATATGGGTTTTCTATCATACAAGTAAGGACTTCCTAAAACAATACCACATATATTCAAGGGAACTATATCTAACTCAACCTCATCTACAAATGTTGACCCAAATGCAAACCTAAGTTTACATTGTCTAGTCACTTGTAGCTTTGCTTTATCACGTACTCAACCTAATGGATATGGCTTCTTGTGAGGTGTGGTTAGTAATCCCAACTTCTTTACAATTGCTTCAGAAATAAAGTTTACTTGTGATACACTATCAAATAAAGTATCAACCTTTTGATGCTTGGAAATAACTCTAATATGAAAAAGCTCATGTCTTTTCCTCTCATTATCTTCATTATCAATAAATTGTGCAGCATTACTTGTATATGCTTCAGAATTTTTACCTTTTATACCTGTGTCTATGATTGTTTTTTCATCACTGAGTCTGACCCCAAGTCTTTCTGAATAGTAGCAGCAGAATTCTTCTTCTTACCATTGAAATTTTTGGGTTTCAGCTCCAGATGCAAAGACCAGCAGTGTTCATCATCGTGTCCATCCTTCTTGCACTGATTGCATGAAGTTTTGTCTTTCTGTACAACGTTTTCCTTCCTCTCTTTCCATCTCAGCTTCTTCTTTTCCTTGTTTCTACTTGTAGAGGGCCTTGATGATCCCCCAATCTCTAGGTTCACATTCTTGCCTCTAGCCTCTAGATGTGTAGCCTGAACTGATACATCATCTAGGCTAGTGGGGTTAAACATGAGATGGTGTGCTTCAAATAGCTAAGTAGACCACCTATATACTTCAACAAAGTTTCAGGTGAGTCTAGAGATATGCCTAAGCTAAAGCTCTTTTTCTAAATTCCTGGGTATAACTTTGTACACTTTGGCCCTTTAATTGGCGAAGAGTTTGCCAACTAATCATTACTTGTTGCATATAAGCTAGAGGATAGAACTGTTTTTTAATGGCAGAAACAAATTCAGTCCAGGTAGAAATAATTTTACCATGCTTCTTCAAATCAACTTGTGTCCTGCCTTCCCACCACACTAGTGCAGTTCCTCCAAGGCGAAGCTAGCTAGCTGAATCTTACTCCTTTCTAAATCAATGTTCTGCACCCTGCAATCTTTTCAGGGCTAGAAGGATGAGTTGATGGAGAAGGCTCTTTCCCTTTCCCTTTGCCTTCTGAATGGGAAACTAGAAGAGGTTCCTCCACTCCTTTGCCTTGTTCGGGTGTTGAGGAGATTTCACCTTGATCCTTCTTAAGTTCCCGATACATTTCTTCCACCATGGCTCGCATGGCCATAAATCTATCCATGAACTGAGATTCTGATTCCAATGGGACCTCTCCGGCCATTCTCCTCTAAGAGTAGACTCTTCCAATCTATGGATTAGTCACAACAAGCTCTCCTTCTCCTAGTTTGAGCTTTGACCTAGTTAGCTTTCAACAATCCAGCACAAGCTTGTCTAACCTTAGCAAACCTAAAGCTTTGATACCACTTGATCTGAAAATGAAGATCTTAGATTACTTTGAAGGTACTACAAACTCATGTGCATGGATTTGCCTATATTACTTAGTGCAACGGATCGATAAGATTGCGAATAATATAGATAATTGAGCAGTTAGAGAAACATAATAGACAAACACACATAAACACAATAAGTTTAATATGGAGTTCACCCAAAACTCCTGGGCTACATCTCCTAGTCCAGCCTTCAATGGTGACCTCTCTACTATGTCCTCAAGAGCAGAATTTTACAAAATGTGAGCTCAAATTGAGTCTCAACACAACATATACAAAATAGTAGGAGTTTGCTTGAATCCCTCAAGCCTCTCTGAGTACATAGACTCTTTCTCTCACTCTCTATCTCTATCTTCTCTCTGTCTCAACACTGCTTGTCTCTGTCTTCTATCTTCTGTGGCTTTTAAGCCAATTGGCACTGTCTATTCGTTTCCTCTTCTAGTCTCTCTAGCTCCCGACCTCTGTCCACTCAAATCCCCTCTGAGAGTTAACAAATCATGGCATAACATCTTCAGGGAAGGTGGCCACTTGTTCTACAACAGAAGGGACCATCGGGCCTTTGAAATCCCCAAAAATAGTGTTCTCTATTTACACAGAGAAATACACTAAAAACACAGAAAAATTCGCCAAACTGATGTTTATCAGACTTCAAATATCCTTAAATCCACTCTATACTCCTATCAGGTCCACCTATAACCTCTATCGTAAGTCGCAAGTGCCCCTGAGCGATGGTTTCCTTTGTATTTGTAAAAATACATTAAAACACTGAAAATCCCGCAAAATGGCTTTATGGCGGACTTGAAATGTTATATATTTTCATCTATAAGTTACATTGGGTCTAGTTTTATTGCATCGAGCACATTTCCCTTGTATTTCATTTATTTGGCAAAAATGCGAAATACACAGAAAAATGTCGTTTTTCAGATCTCAAAATATGTTAAATATCATCTATAACCCCATCAGGTCTAGCTATCGCAATTCATATTTATATTGGCCCCACTTCGTTGTATTACTCTGACATGATATTGTGATGTGATTGATCACAATCGCATATCACATAGACCTTGGGCCATTTGTACACTCCTTTGTAATTTGCCGATTGTGATATTCTGAATTAACTTGGGTTGTCGATCAGCGTGCTTGATCGACAGTCCTTGTTGACCCGCGCTAATTGCTATCACATATTTCATATGGTAGCCTCCGATAGCTTCTGATAGACTCCACTGATTGTGATATGCTAATCAGATCTGGACTGTTAATCGGCCAGATCCAAAGGCTCCTGTGTGTCATTCCTTTGACCTCCGATAAGCCTGTTTTCCAATGTTTCTTCATGTTTTCTGCTCCCGATAGTGTAATCTACCTATTGTGAAGGTTTTCCTTTTGCGATAGTTTTTGGTTTTGAATACTTAGAGGGTGTTTTGGATCCATTTTGGATCAACCACCCTCCCCTGCTCTCTGGTAGGCTATCTCTCTAGCCAATAACTTTTCTGGGACATAATATGGGAGGACATTTGGAGCAAAAATGCTCCCAAAAACTCTGATGTAAGTGAATGTTTCTTCACCAAACCATCTTGCAACTAGCAATATGTCTATCTTGGCTTCTTCAGAAAAACTGGGGGTCGTTCTATCAAAACCGATTTTATGAATAGGCAGAATAATACCCTAGCAAATTTTGTAAAAATGGGGATCAAATTGGGATTCCCACAAGATTTTATGGTATACATGGATGGGGAGAGGGTTCTGTATAGTCCACTTCCAACCCATGTTTGGAAATTGAGAACAAAAACAAAATGGTGTCCATAACATAAGCACTCATATAAAAAGGAGGAAAAATTCTTGAGGAAACACTTCTCTTTTGCCTATATTCCCTAATAGCCATTGCTAAATTGTTTGATAAAATCTGACTGTAGTTCATAATTGTTTCATTAATTGTTACATCAATTAATGGAAGCCACTCTATCAAAAATTTGGTACTATCAGCTTTACCAAATAATCTACACTTCATCGCAGCTGTGAAATTATGTGGGGCAGAGAGGGATGCAATCGAGTACATACCGAATTTCTCTCATTTGAATATTCCTCTGCCTGACCTCTAGGTATGTGTAATGTCCAATGGGTCCTCACTCTATTTTGTGAAATGCTCAAAGAAATCTTTGTTATAGAGATTTTGAGGCTCTCGTAGATGGTACATCTGGCGTAGATTATCTGGTGTGAAAGGCTCCATAACCTCATGTCTTGAATTCTTGAAAGTTTTGTCTAAGACATCTACATCATCAATCACCCATTTTACCATATCTGTGTATGGTAATATCTTAGGTCTTGCTGCTATTCTATGTAAAAATGAACATGTTGCCTCAAAGTACGAAGCGTCTGATGGTTCCTTGGCATTAGTTGTTACCTTCATTTCTAGTGGCCTAGGTTTCTCTTCTTCGGCAGGTTATACATAGATTCCCATGTTATGGTTCCTTCATCTTTTCTGCAGGTGGTATCGGAGAAAAGTGGTATCACGTATGATTTCTCAGAAGCAGTAGCTTTTCCCTTCTTCACCATCTCTTCGGAGGTTGCCTGAAATGGAGCAATGGAGATTATCGAATAAACATAGAGTAAAAATGACAGTGAAAATTCAATGATACAATTAATTCCGAAAGGTGATAAGGAAGAAGGTTTTATTCGAAAATGCAGATGAAAGATATCAAATCACATCAAGCCATTTTAAACATAGATTCCATTAAAACTCATTAAATATGCACTAAGATATTTCATCATGACCTTTATTATCATTTAAGCCATCACATCACAAATGTGTAAGGAAAACCTTTAAGGTGATGAGTCTAAAGTGTGAAATGCCGATTACGTGATTATGATAACTAATATCGCAATATCTTAATATTGCATTTTCGATTATGCGTTATTTTGGAGTTGTTTAGAATTTTGCGAGATGCGATGTGAGCAGCGTACCATTTATTGTTTAAAGCACATTTTGCTTGAATGGATATTTGTTGCATAAGGTGACATTTTATTATGCACCAAACCTAATCAATTTTATAATAGTTATCGCATACTTCCATCGGGTCTGGGTCATATCGCATTTCACAAACTTTTCATAGTTTACAAGATTATCCTTTGAGTAAAGCGTCACAATGTGATGATTTTTGCCTTGTTATGTCGCAATATCGCAATTCACACATTCCAAAGGTTTTGTTAGTTGCATTTTTTGTGAATGCCGATATGCGATTGCGATAGGCACTTTATTCTACAAGAAATACTTTAAGCCTTAGTTTTAAATGAAAAGTTTGTTGATACCATAAGTTTATTACGGTGATCCCTTCTTATCTCAATTCACAAATCCCGGTTGTTAATTAACCATTGACACACATGATCGAGCGATATGCGATAAAACGAGAATTGCTAGTCATAAAGGGATTTGGCTTGATACCATATATTATTTAGAAATTTATTGCTAAGAATTCAAAAAGAAAGCGCTTAAGTGCTATGTTTTTTGAGAATTTTTATGAAGGGTCCCCATTTATCAATAGAATATTAACTATTAAATCCATAAATGGGGTGGTTGTTGAATAGTACAACAACACCCTAGCTCCCGATGATAATAATCAATAAACCTATGTTGATTGCATAGGCAATCATAATAGAACCACTCTAGCTGTTCATTTTTTGGAGGGAAAATTAGTGGATGGGAAGCATTAGAAATGAGCAATATCTTTTAACAGGCCTGTGATGGGATGGTAATCTATTCTTGCTCAGTTATTAATGGTTGATGGTTTTGACTTTTACCTAATTTCAAAGAAATTACCTATGTATCATAACTTCAAACTACATGCAAGTTGATGGTATCAAATTGGATGCCAAAATGTGAAAGAAAAAATACACAACATTTCAGAACAGAAAATAGAGGATTGAAGATACTACAGATGTGATACAACATAGAATGTGGAGCCTACAAGTTAATTTTTTTTGAAAAGATAAAGCTTAAAAAATTCTTCAATTTCTCTCCTTTAAAAATAATTAAACATCATTGAATATTTTAACAAAAAAATGTGTACAAATATTTATAGGCACACTCCTTATACCTCAAGCTTTTTGGTTTCAGCTTCAGCTTTGGAAGTATGCAAATTTATCCAAGCTTCAATTCTTTCTTCTTCTCATTGATATCTGAAATTTACAAACAAAGAATAATAGTAGTGACAATTTAGCAATAATATAATCATATTATATTGTAAAGTATTGAGGAAACCATGCTCAAATCAACCGACAAAGAAAAATGCAGTCTCTGAGTATCTGAAACAAACAAATTGAGAAATGGTCTAATGTTGAGAAGTTCGACATAAAAAAGCATTGGAGATGTTTTAATGAAAATGTTTGAGGGTGTTGGAAGTATTGGTCATGACACTATGAACATTTTTGGGACTATTAGGAATCCTTTTATGGATTGTTAGGAATTCTTTCAGTGAGACCCATAAAAGAAAAACAACAAAAAGATTAAGGGGAGCTTTTAACATAAACTATGTCATCCTCATGGCTCAATTCATTGTATGAAGTTTCATTTATCACATAGACTTCACAGACATTGAAACAAAAGGAAAGAAGATAAAATAAATTATTACTTAATTGGAGGAATGATTGGACCTATAATCACAAATTCATCTAGCAAAATTTTGAAAGAAAAATAAAGCTAAAAATGGCAAAAGAGAAAATGACAACCATGTTAAGGGAAGGAAAGATACAAATATTCTAAGTTACTGTGAAGAAACTATATTAAAAATGTTGCCATTCCTATGACAACTATATTAAAGGGACCTATAATAACATTGTTGCAATTCATATGACAACTATGTTAAAATAAGGATAGATAAAAATATTATAAAGTATTGCAAAGAACTTATAAAAACAACATTACACTAGCAACATTGCTTCCGAGACAAAAAAATTATGGTGAGGACTTGGGTCCGAATTCCACTACCTATTGAAATGCAGATTATAGAAACTTTCAAAAAAGCCAGCACGTCTTTTGAAGTCTTCAAGGTTGACTTATTCAAAACAGGGGAGCACGGGAGTTGTTGGAGCGTTGAGAACTATAGAAGTCTTTTTTATGTTCTTATATGCATATAGATATAGTTGTTGTATGGTTAATGTGTTCCATGTATATATACATATAGTTGCAACCAGAAATTTGAAAGATCATCTCATGTTAGCTTTCAAATTTTCTGAGCGCTCGATATATTTTAGGAAAAATTTAGTCGTTTGAAATTTTTGTGGAATGATGTCAAGAAGGGAAAAATTCAGATTCCAGAGTTTGTATGTGAGCATGATGCTCTTCTTGAGAATAGACCATTGATGGACTATGGAATTGATTTCTCATGAAATGCTACTATTGGAGTGTTAAGAACTAAAGGATGCTAGATCACAAATGGCATTACTGCTACCGAATTTAATCTAAATTCCTCTTTTTTGGAATGATATCAAGAAGGGACAAATTGAGATTCCAGAGTTTGTATGTGAGCAATCAATTCCATATTCCATCAATGGTCTATTCTCAAGCAGAACATCATTACTGCGACGAGATTTGATATAAATTCCTCGTCAACTACTAAGACAACAAAATCTTATGTCTGCAATAACCAAAAAAATTAATGAAATGATATTCAATGGCAACATTGTTTCGTAGACAAAAAGATTATGGTGTATGCATATAGATATAGTTGCAAGGAATTTCTTAGTAAAAAATGAAATAATGTTTAATTATATACATCTCCTTCAATTTTAGAGGAGGAAAATCACATGATGATCACTGGGGAGAGAAAGTGCACTAAATATACCTGTGTTGTGCTTAGTTTCTAGATAGTCATTTTTCTTTTCTTATATGCATATATATATAGTTGTTGTATGGTTAATGTGTTCTCTGTATATAGACATATAGTTGCAACCAGAAATTTGAAAGGTCGTCTCATGTTAGCTTTCAAATTTTTTGCCCGCTCTATATATTTTAGGAAAAAGTTAGTCATTTGAAATTTTTATGGAATGATATCAAGAAGGGACAAATTGAGATTCGAGAGTTTGTATGTGAGCATGGTTCTCTGCTTGAGAAGAGACCATTGATGGACTATAGAATTGATTTCTCACGAAATGCTACTGTTGGAGTGTTGAGAACTAAATACTGCTAGATCACAAATGGCATTACTGCTACTAGATTTAATCTAAATTCCTCTTCAATTACTAAGACAAAAAAATCTTATGTCTGCAGTAACCAGAGAATTGATGAAAAGATATTCACCGACAACATTGTTTCCGAGACAAAAAGATTATGGTGAGGACTTGGGTTTGAATAAGTTCAGATCTATATAGACTCTATAGAGACTCTCCAATTTGACACTTATAGATAAAAAATATAGGAAATTAATGATGCCAAACATTGTTGATTAAAATCTCAAATTTCTCATCACTCAATGGGAGAACTAAAATTGGGAGCCTGCTTAGGTTTTCCAATTAGAAAATTAGGTTGAAGACTATAGAGTTATAGGGAATGCGTTGTGTAGGTAACATCACATGAGATGAAATTCAAATACATAATGTAGGTCATTTCATTCAAGTAGGTCAGATTGGAGAAAGGAGACACCCTTATGATAAGATGATATACTATATAATCGATAGAATATCACTATTTTTAATGTGCTATAAAACATTGATTCTTAAATATTTTAGATGATGATAATATTATTAAAATAATATAATATATTTATATGAATATATATTTGAAACATAAGTTGAGGACTTGGGTCTAAATTCCACTACCTATTGAAAGTCACATTACAGAAACTTTCAAAAGAGCCAGCAAATAGGAGAAGGGCAACAGGTTTGTCAAAGATATTATAATATAAGTCTATCATATCACAAATGGCATTACTGTTGCAAAAGATTGATTTGAAAAGTATGGGGTTGAAAATGCTCCTTGGCATTTTTGCGGAGCTTTCTTCATTCAGAAGTCTAGAACTAAGTTTGTGTAACAAGCTTCAGGACTTGAACAAGGACTTTCATAGTCTTCCATCGTTGCAATATGTGGCATTGATGGGACTGTTTCAGCCATTAGAGAAAATTTCTAACATAGCCCATGATTACAGAAGGACTGTAGATAATTGGTTTGAATTCACATCTTAAGTTTCAGCCTTGAGTCTTCTCAACTTCCCAAACCAATTATTGTGAAGAAAATATATTAACAATGTTGCCATTCCTATGAAAACTATATTAAAGGGACCTATAATAACAGTGTTGCAATTCATATGACAACTATGTTAAAAGTAGGACATATACAAATACTATAAAGTACTACAAAGAGCTTTTATAAACAAGATTACACTTGCAACATTCATTGGCAACATTGTTTCCGAGACAAAAATATTATGGTGAGGACTTGGGTCCGAATTCCACTACCTATTGAAAGGAAGATTATAGAAACTTTCAAAAAAATCCAGCAAGTCTTTTGAAGTCTTCAAGGTTGACTTATTCAAAATAGGGGAGCATGGGATCTGTTGGAGTGTTGAGAACTATAAAATCTATGGTGTGTACATTATTGGTTGTTATAGATAAACCATTTGTATCCACACCTCTATGCAGTGTTTCAACCATTCTCAATCCTTCATGTAGACGATGGGCATGAGGATATGCTAAGAAAATAAGGTGATGTATAGGTATGCTCTTCCTAAAATCTATCTATTTTAGGAAAATCTTAGTCGTTTGAAATTTTTGTGGAATGATATCAAGAAGGGACAAATTGAGATTCCAGAGTTTATATGTGAGCATGATGCTCTACTTGAGAATATATCATTCATGGACTATGGAATTGATTGCTCACAAAATGATATTGTTGGAGTGTTGAGAACTAAAGGTTGCCAGATCACAAATGGCATTACTCCTATGGGATTTAATCTAAATTCCTCTTCAACTACTAAACCAACAAATCTTATGTCTGCAAGAACCAAAAAATTTGATGAAAATATATTCACTAGTAGCACTGTTTCAAAGACAAAAATATTGTGGTGTATGCATATAGATATAGTTGCAAGGAATTTCTCAGTAAAAAATGAAATAAGGTTTAATTATATACATCTCCTTCAATTTCAGAGGAGGAAAATCACATGATGATCACTGGGGAGAGAAAGTGCACTAAATCTACCTGTGTTGTGCTTAGTTTCTAGACAATCTTTTTTCTGTTCTTATATGAATATAGATACAGTTGTTGTATGGTTAATGTGCTCCATGTATATATAAATATAGTTGCAACCATAAATTTGAAAGGTCCTCTCATGTTAGCTTTCAAATTTTCTGCTCACTCTATATATTTTAGGAAAAAGTTAGTCATTTGAAATTTTTATGGAATGATATCAAGAAGGGAAAAATTGAGATTCCAAAGTTCTTATGTGAGCATGATGCTCTTCTTGAGAATAGACCATTGATGGACTATGGAATTGATAGCTCACAAAATTCTACTGTTGGAGTGTTGAGAACTAAAGGCTGCCAGATCACAAATGGCATCCTACATTGGTACTGGGTAGAATTCTGATAAGTTCAGAAGCTTGAGTCCTACATCGGTTCTAGAAAGAAACTCTAGTAAAATTTCAACTTTTAGTCCAAAAATCACTGCACCAGGAAAATCAAGAATCAAGAGATCTAGAGCCCCAGTTTTCAAATGGGCTTCTAGGATTATTTCCCCTACTTCCGCAGATGGGTTATTGGAGAATGGACCAAACTCTTTCAGTAGTGATTCAGGACACTTCATTACTAAGGCAGTGGAACCTGAACCCATGAATAAAATCATCAAGACAAACTATTGGGGTAAGAAGAAGGGGCAGGATTCAATTTAGGTCAGGAAATGCTTACACTGTGGAGTACAGAAAACCCCACAGTGGAGGGTTGGGCCCAAGGGTCTTAAGACAATAGGAAGATAAATGTTATTGCGTTAAGAATGGAGAACCAATGTGTATGTAATTAAGTGTCAATTTAACTATAGATGCATTAACACAGAAAATAAAAGAACCTCAAAGACTGCTAAGCAAGAACATTTCAGAGAAAGCATCAAACTGTTGAAATGACATCCTCTTAGGAAATCTAACTGAGGAATTCGGGCAAGAGAGTTTTGGTATTTTGGATGGAACATGATTCGAAACTCTCAGGAGCGGTCTTAATTCCATAGGAAGCAAATTATCTACCGAGAATGGACCCAAACTGGAGGTCAAACCCACATTCGGCGAGGGTGCGACTCATGGAAGCAACCCACAATTTAGGGTTGAGTCCTTATTGACCATTAAATTAAAATGGGATTCTAGGATTCAGGTCAAGAAATCATTGCACTATGGAGTACAGAAAACCCCACAGTGGTGGGTTGGGCCCCAGGGTCCTAAGACAATAGGAAGATAAATGTTATTGCATTAACAATGGAGAACCAGTGTGTATGTAATTAAGTGTAAACTTAACTGTAGATGAATTAAAATAGAAAATAACATAACCTAAAAGGCCTCTAAGAAAGAACATTTCAGAGAAAGCATCAAACTGTCGAAACGACATCCTCTTAGGAAACCTAACTGAGGAATTCAGGCAAGAGGGTATTGTTATTTTGGATGGAACATCATTCGAAACTCTCAAGAGTGGTCTCAATTCCATTAGAAGCAGAGTATCTATCGAGAATGGACCCAAACTAGAGGCCAAACCCACATCCTACAAGGGTATGACTCATGGAAGCAACCCGCAATTCAGGGTTGAGTCCTTTTTTTACCACTAAATGAAAATGGCTTCTAGGATTATTTCCCCTGCATCCTCAGATGAGTTATTGGAGAATGGCCCAAACTCCTTCAGCAATGAATCCCTAAAGAAAATCATTAAGACAAACCACTGGGGTAAAAAGAAGGGGCATGATTCAATTCAGGCCAGGAAATGCTTTCACTATAGAGTACAGAAAACCCCACAGTGGAGGACTGGGCCCAAGGGTCCTAAGACACTGTGTAATGCCTACGGTGTAAGATACAATTTTTGTAGGCAGGAATTTCTCAGTAAAAAATGAAATAAGGTTTAATTATATATATCTCCAATTTCAGAGGAGGAAAATGCACAATATGAATATTGTTCATGCTCCAAACCAATATTTGAACATTCCAAAAACATAACATGAGTGTTGAAGCAAGCAAAGGACCACAATAGGTCCAACCAGAAGGAATTTATATGCTTGCAGAATTATATGATTAGGCGGCATGCCAAAGTGCGTGGGTGCTTAGTCAGCATAGGGGAAATAAGCAATACACAACAAGTTCCATTTAATACCTAAATTCATTAGCTACTGAATGCCGGAAGAGGTTCTGGTATACCAAAAATTGTTCATAATGAACCTCATAGAAATGCATCTACTGAAGAGAATGTAGATGGTAAATTAACTAACCTGAGAGGCAGAAGGCTACAACTATGCTGAAGGCTGCAAATCTACCGAAAGGCTACCAATATAGGCCATATGTGAAGGCTGAAAATACTAATGCAAATAGTCATATGAGATGACATATGAGAACGTAAAATGTATACTATAACTTAATAACTAATAACTACCACCATAACCATTTATGATGCAGAGATACAGAGGCCACTAGATTCGGTCGTCATATTCAGATGCATGGTTAATCCTCCTACAACAAAGAATGTATTCACCCCTGCCCTTAGGCTATCCGCACTCACATGACAAACCTCCTCATCCTCCTGCAGAAAGTAATGTATTCGCCCCTTGCCCTCCGTCGATCCACGCGCGCACGACGAACATGTTGAGTAGGGTAACATGGTAACAGGCTAAGTAGGTGTTGAAGCCTCATATTTCTGCTGCTCCAACATGGGGGATAACCACCAGGTTCAGACCTTAGAAAGAAGCTCCTTTTCCATTTAGTATGGTGGCTCTGACTGGGGATGATGGGACCAATTTCCCAATGTGGGTTTGAAAATGATGATGGGTGGTTTTCAAGTGATTGCAATAAGAATAATGATAACTAAATGACTTATTCTGACATGCAAATTTCTAATTAACTTAATATAATATAAACCCGGGGTATTCTATGTGATATGCGATCTGAAAAAGATTATGTTTAGTACGTGGTAATAAATATCATTCACGTGTTAAACAAAGATGACAACATGTAAAGATAATTTCTTTGGCTAAATAGTTAGTCAAATAAATGTGGAAATTATATCGCATATATTTAATGATCATATACGAAATTAAATGCTTTCAGCTAAGTATTATACAATAGTGCAATTAACACATAACAAAAAGAACATACTCTGTATATAATTCATGAAACAAAATGTTATCACTAATTAGTAAAACAAAACTGATCATACAAGATAAAAGTACCATATGTGTGAGGTTCTGCTCATTTGACTAGTGACATAGATCAGCTCCTTTATTCAATCAAATTATTATCCAAGCATACAGAAGTGCATCAACAATAGAAAGTAGTTTGATATTCAAAAGTAATGACCATGTTCCATAATTCCATCAAGGCATCTACAAACTTACAAAAGTGCATTCTTTTTAAATGTTTTTTGATAAAATCGTGGACCCTTGTCTAAATGCATGAGAAGGGTATAAATACTATCTAACTAAAGTTTAAAAATAGATTATACAAAATATCTGAGGAGGTTTCAAACAACCTTCCTCTTAACTAGTAACTAACTCTAAAAATAAATCATTTTGATGACTCGAGGTTATGAAAATGTCTTGCTGTCTGCCAAATTTTCCTTGAGGTCGCATATGTCGAACATTGGTTTTACTTGAGGAGGTGCTCCGAATTGCATTATGGAGTGTACAGCAAAGATGGCATATGTAAGAGGTGGCAACATTCTTTGCGTTGAATTGAGTGAACAATTCAGTGTCATAATTTAGCTGTGAGGTTTGACAAGAAATTGTCAATATGCCTCCCAGTCAGTCTTTGATAATTTCGTGATTGCCCCTCTTTGGATTTTCATCTTTGCTTTCCAGTTTTTATCCAAGTATTTCATATTTGGAAATGACTTTGGATCACCTTCTTTTATCAATTTGGTGGTGTGCAAAGTATGATTGATTTCCTTTATTATATTCTTTGCCACTCCTGCTGCTCTTGCTACTGCCAATTCTACCTACTTAATCTGTGCATCCCAATCTGTGAACAATATGTCTTTGTGTGTTTCTTCAATCTCTGGCATATTAACGCTTCTTCCTTCTTCAAATTCTTTCCATTCAATATAGTCAAATATCTTAGTATTTAAGTCATTAAACTTAGTTCTCTAATCAATTGCCTTATCTGTTAATTGATCACTAGTATTCAAATAAGGGCTGATATTGGACATTTTCTGGCAGAATAGATCTTGATGTTTTGACATAATGGAGTTTAGCTCCAATGCCTCTTTGATGAACTCATCAATAGTGGGGACATATTTATATTTCACCATAGTCTCTTGCAACTCTTGGATTTTCATATTCTTTGTTGAGATATCTACTTCGTGGCTATTCCTAAGTACTTCCATACTTTACTGCAATTGGACTATTTGTTTTGTGGCTTTCTTGTTCACATTTATTTTCTCAATTTCCAGTTGTTTTTCAAGCTTTGTTATCCTTTCTTCTCTTTCTCTTATCAAAATAGATAATTCATTGGCCTTATCAATGGTGGCAGTAGCATATGCCCCTCAAATTGTGACAGGCTGGTTAAATTTTCAGTTGGATTTGAAGGAATATCCTTCCAGAATATATCCATTGGTTCATTCCCTGGTGGGATTTCACGTGTTTCCACTCTCCTTATCTTCCTCTATCTTCTTACTACAACCTTATACAGTGTACTGTGGAATACATCTAAAGGAGGTATTTATGTAGCCTTTAGGATAATCTCAGATGTCGGAAATGTAGGTATGATTTTTGCATTCTGTGAATTTGTCCCTTGTTCGTTCATTGGCTCAGACTCTGAAACTTTCTGAGTTTGCTATGGAGTATGATATCCTCTATTTTCTTGGACATCTGTTGCTTTGGCAGTATCTTGGAGTTTTTTATTAAATTGATCCCATTCCTGCTCCATATCACTGCTTTCGCCTTTGGGACCAGTATCCCGAGTTAGGTCACTTTTGACCTATTTCTCGGCTGATTTTTTGCTAGATTCTGCCGTAGCATCTGTTTCCTATGTCTTCCCTATGTTTTGGGCTACATTCACTTGAGATTTTGTTTGACAATTTGGTTCCTCATTTTTAAAGGTCACACTAGGTGTAGGTTTGTTATCAGTTCTTATCAAATCCAAAGGGATTGTTTCAAGCCTCTGATTTCTAAATTCCTAAAACATTTTGAAGTCGTCAGGATTCAAATTCACCTTTTCCAATTGAATGCTTGTTCAAATGACTCAGTTGATTGTAATAAATCTTAAAATTCATGAACTTCGTGGATAAAGGGTTTGACCTTTACTGACATAGTAAACTTGTATACTATTTTCTGTGTCAAATTGCCTGGTTGGCTGAGTAGCTAGCGTGAGCCTCTCTAAGTTCTGTAATTCTTTGTTTGCATGGTTGAAGTTCGCCGATGAAAAGGCACCACACTGGACAGGAAAGGGTCGCCATAGTGATTTTTTCATATCTTTCAAAGTCTTGGTTATGCTTTTTCCAACAATTTGGTGAGCTATTTCTCTCGCTAACAACTTGTCGTGGACATACAAAGGAAGTACATGTGGTTCTTCTATACTACCGTAAACTCTGATATATGTGAACCATTTCTCAGCAAAGTGCTTGCCTACTACAACAAGGTCTGTAGCGGCTCCCTTAGAAAATCTTAGAGTCTTTTTATCAAAAATCATTTGATGTAATGGTAGCATAACACCATTGCATATCTTGTAAAAATGGGGTATAAAATGGGATTCTCACATTTGTTTATGACTAGAGATGGATGGGGTATGGTTCTTACAAGGTCCATTTCCAACCCATAATTGGAAACTTAGTACAGAAGCTGATAGGGTCCATGATATAAGCACTCATAAAAAACGGGGAAAATATTTCTGTGGAGGTGGATCTCTTTTGACGATATTCAGAAATAACCATAGCTAAGTTGTCAGATAGGGTAGTAGCCCAATTCATTATATGAGAATTGATACATGCATCGATTAAAGGGGCCCATTCTATAGAGAACTTGGTATTGTCAAGCATTTCATATAATCTACATAACATGGAGGTTACATAGTTATGGGGATTTTTTAAAGAAGCTATGGGGTACATACCCATCTTTTCATATTTGAATTTGTTTTCTTTGACTCTCCACCCCTGAATCATCTTAAAGTGTTCTTCATTCTCTTTCGTGGACTTGGCCTAGAATGATCTATCAAATATATCCTGAGGGTTGGGAAGATGATACCTTTGTTTCAAATCTTCAGTTTTAAATGATCCCATCAACTCCACCTTTGAATTCATGAATTGCCTATCTTCAATATTGACATTCTCCACTACCCATCTAACCATATCCGTGTATGATAGTATCTTGTATCTTGCTCCTATTCTGTGAAGAAAAGAGCAAACAATGTCTTTGAATTGAGATGTCGAGGGTAGTATTGAATCTGTTGTTGCCTTGGTAATAGTAACTTCAGGCTTCTCATTTTCAAGTCTATTATAGATAACTTCCCATGTCGTTGCTTCTCCATCATCACTACAAACCGTATCAAAAAATATGGGTGACATCTCTGTAACCTCAGACTCTGAAACACTCTGTTGCTTCTGTTTTTGCATTACTTTCTGTAAGGACATCTCTTTTGAAGATTTCTTGAAATGAAAGAGAGAGATATCATAGTAAATAATAGAGGGAAATTAAGGATGAAGAGCTCTTTGAAATGACTTGAATCATGGGAAGATTTGAACGCAATCTCTATATCAACTAGCCATGACTTGAAAATATTAACTTCTCTCCTTGAGCTACTAAACAATAATTGCTTTGTCAACCCACTTGATATTTCATTAAAAACTCAATAACTTCCCACACTTTATGTCTAATTTTCCGCATCGCTACTTTCAAACGTTGAACATAGCGTTGTTCGTAGATAATGTGAAATGCGATTGCGAAACATCGCAATATCGCATTTCGCAAATTTTAAGGGATAACACAGTGGCATGCCTTGTTAAATTGCGATCAGCGAAATGCGATCGCATATTCTTAGAGTGTTGTGATCGGAAAATTGCAGTTGAGACTTTATCACATATCGTATTTCGGGATTTTATTTTGGATGTTAATAATTATCACATGGAAAACTATGAGATGTGATTTGCGATGATAAAAGTTTAAGTATGGGTTCTATTCTAAAGGTTTAAGGCAAATTTTAGAGTTAGCACTTATTTTTAAAAGCTAAAAATTTAAAAGGGTCCCCATTTATATGTCAAATACTAACTATTAATCCCTATAAATGGGGGTGTTGTTACATAGTACAACATTAGGGTAACGAAAATTAATTTTAATTAACTAATCTTACCTTAAAGGTTTTAAAAGGTTTTTTAATTAATTGGATGACGTACCATTATTTAGTTGTTTAACAATGGATTTGACGGTTAGGATTAGGACAAAAAGGCATTTGGGGGAGTTGATTTCAAAGGGGAACACCTTACAGCGTAACTAACAGATAATACACTCATGAGATAAAAATATGTTTGGTAATGAATTTTGAGAATGCATCAAAATCTGGGATGTATGAAACAAATGTAGGGATTGCAATTGTGGTCATGAGTCTATGAGCATTGGACCAATAGTTTTTAAGCTTTTGACAAGTAATTCTATCATATAATGTTGATTTTTTTGGTAAGGAACATGTAATTGAAGGATTGGTTTTCCATATTAATGTGAAAATTGTATGGAATTGTTGATATATGAAAGCAAGGTGTCATTAATACCTAGTGAGTTACGACAAAAGCAAGAATAATTCAGTGTATAAATATTTTCAAAAACTTTGTGATGCATCCATGAGTTACTATGGCATGATTTGGTCATGAAACTCATAATATGAATCATGATGGTACATTTTCTTGGTGCATTGAATGCATGCCTGCTTTTATAATACAATCAATTGCATGATTGACTGTCATGAACATAAATAACTTCTAATAATTTTGAACAAATGTTGAGTAGTGGAATGAGTAACATGAATTCTTCATCTTACAAAGCAAAGTGGAGGCTAATTACTCCTGAACTTAGAGATATTTATCTTTTAGTTTGTACCCATTTGGTTGGAATAAATTTGTGAATCCATTATGGAATGGTTGGAATGATTGTAATGAAAAATAAATAATTCAATTATAGCTTCATGCCAATGTATTTTTAAATCAACTGAAAGTGAATGAATTATTGTCTATAATAATTTTGAGATCACTTCTAGGGATGTGATAAATATTGCAATGAAAATATTTTATGTATGTACACCTATCATTGTTTGGTGGATTGAAAATGTAGTTTGCAGTTGAAATGGCCTTCATTATGATAATGAAGGATAATTAATGCCGTATGCAAGAGAAAAAAACCATGAGAAGAATCTCATATTTATGAAATATGATTCCTATATGAAGCAAGTTTGGAAAAGAAAAGAAAAAGGAAGAATATTTTATTTAAATTATTATAAATAATCTCGTGGAAATTGTATGCTTGTGATACAGGTGAGATGATGATTTATCTAGGAAGGATATATAATGGTTGTAAAGCTGGAAATCCTAGGGACAAGACCATTATGGTGACAATATAACCCTATGACATAAATTGATGTCCATGCGTTATGTTATGACAAATGTGTTGTGCTATTTAGAATAAGCCAAAGGGATGCCTTAGATATAAGACTCCATAAGTCTTGAGACTCTTCATGTGCAAGGAATCCTTGCCAAGGAATGGATTTCTCGAGGGACTTGGAAGGCCGAAAAGGGGATGCCTGAACTTGGAGGGTGTGTGACTACAAGGAAGGGGAGACTTGAATACATTGGTTTTCAAATATTCATGTACATACTCATTGGATATGTTGTAGCTGCTACAACCCCCCTCTAAATTTTTTCTCATGCTTTAATGTTGGAGCCTCCCTTTGATCGTATGAACTATCGTTTTAACCCATTAAGGTCACCCTTGGTGTTATGGTTCTAAGTATTCATTTTTTTTCTTTAAGTACTAACTATCACAACCTCTTACTCTTTCATGCCAAGGTTATGATATCTTAACTATGTATTTCCTTAAATAGCTATAGGGAACTTGATGATGACACTCAATCCTTGTCAACAATAACCATTCAACTGCCAGATATAGATAATGCACATTTCATGAAGATAGGTTTAGGTATGCCCTAATGACACTGATTGCATACCTTGATCTCAGGGATTGTACAATTCCTTATGGTATTCAACTGTGTAGCTCCTTATCAGAGTGAACTACGTAACCCCTTGTGATAGGAATCTACACAATCAACTATGGAAGTCAATTGTACACTCTCTTGTGACAGTTAATTGCACACTCCATTGAGACAACTAATTGAGCAACCTATTGTGCCAATGAAGTGAACTGCACAATTCCCAGAGTTAGGAAATCGCACATCCCTTAAAAATAGGAAGTGCACAGTTCTTGATTATTTCCCATGCAAACTTCTAGATGGTAGTCTGACACGTGTTTCCAAGTTTTTATCCTACATGTGTCAACTTACTAAGTTTGGCTCCTTGGTTTTAGGCATGCACGTTCAAAACCCTAACCCTAACTTCATAAGTGCTCACATATATAACAAGACACCTTAGAATCATTCTCACACTCATATTTGGAGCTCTACCTATTCTCATGAGCACAATGAGATTTTGGTTTCATTTGCATCACTTTTCTAGGTAAGTTTCTTAACAATAGATTTTTGTTGCTTTTGCTTTCACTTTTGTCGTTTTTTATTTCAAAAGTATTGCTTTTGCCTAATTTTCACATAACAAGTGTATTTTTATCTATTATTAGCTGTTGCAAGTGTCGTTTTAGTATTTTATGTTTTTTTTTCTAGTGTCACTTCACATTCCATGTCTTTTCATCTGCTAGTAATCATTGTTGTTGGGCATGTTAATGCATGTTTGTCCTCTCACTTTCATTATCTTTGCTTCTTTATGTGAATTCTTCTTTGGATGGATCTTAAGAATATCTACAACCTTCTTCCCTTCATTTAGAATATCTCGAGCCTTTCCCTCTATTGGAGAAAACTACCCAGAGCCTCCTTCCCTTTCCAACTCCCATCCAGTAGAGGTTCCCCCTTGCCCTATGTAACTGTGCACTAGAAAATTCCTAGGCCCTAATTATGCATTTCCCACTCCTGTCTAGTAGTGAGGCCCTTCTTGTCCACTGTCATTTTGAAATCCATCATAGGAAGCCTCTCTCTAGCAGCATATGTACAATATGCAGTATTAGTCTGCAATCTCTCTCTCTCTCTCTCTCTCCCTCTCTCTTAGATAAGCATCACACAACCCCCTGTTAGTCACTACGCAGTGCACATTTCCAGTGACCAATGAAGGTCACTTTTCCTCTCTTGTGCTCCATCATTTCATAATCTCCTTCTCAATGGTTGTCTTCTACTTGTGATTGATTAGCAAAATAACTAATAATTTGTGGAACTGACTTGCTATTGCCATGAGTGCATTTGTTTCACCAGGTACTGCAAATTTGGATCACATTAGTCTTTCATCATCCACCAACACCATTCCTCCATCTACAAGGAAGGGATCATGAAAGGGGGGCACAAAAATCACTATTGAGGATGCCATGGATAGTACCTTGATATGAGTGGCCATCTTATCGGACGATCAATGCACCATTGGTAAATCTTCAACTATCACAGGGCTAACCGTCAAAGATGTATTTAACATGAAGGAATTCCTCGAAGATCTTGAAGATAGTGAATTTTATGAGAATATCAAGAAATTAGGGTCTCACAAAGTTTCTTACAGGTATCCTATGTTAACTTGTGTTGATGTTATTAAATGAGTATTGTAGGGTCTAAACACTAAGAACATGGTGCTTAACAATGTAAGTGGGTAGCAACTTGCCTCTTACCAGCCACATGACTTGTACTCATATTACAAGTTGCCCAAGCCTAAGCAACATTTGAATCCCGAGTTTTATGTAGCTTGGGGTTATTTGGATATAAGGGAAGTGATTAAGTCATGGTGGAATGAACCAACTAAGTTGCATTAGAAGCCAAATGGTATCTATAGGACCAAGTCTCTCAAGAAAGTTTATCAGTACCTGATGGCTATGGGATGTAGGATATATGGGTGGAAGAACACTAAATTTTGTGATGAAGGTTGGACCTTCATGATTTATCCACTTTTCACAGAAAGAAAAGTATTCAATTGGTAAAATATTTTGGCCCAACAACTAAATATTAATGCGACTATGTAAAAAGAACCACCACAGAGCAAGCAACCATAATTTTAGGTGTCTACCTACTTACTATATGGTTTTTGTGCCCGCCATGAGTTCCCAGGTCTAGGATGGAAGTGGACCCCAAGAGAACTCCCTATCAATGTTTATTATATGTTATTTTCAAAGTACAACTATAGAGGTTTTTATGAAAAGCTTACTGAGAACTTCTTCATGGTACTATGTTAGATGATATTTGAAGTAGAAGCCCCTTGCATATCTCGTGAGGCTAGAAAAATGGTTACAAAGATAGCATATTAGTTTGCCTTACCTCAAGGGCGCACCTACCTTAGAGTGCTTGGTTCTCAGATGCCTGCACATCTCATGCCAAGGTATGCAACCGATACGGTAGTCATGTAAGAGGTCTCCATGTAAAAGATGATTCACCCAAATTTTAGAATATAAATTTATTTTACCTTAAAAATCACCAACATTATATAGTGGCTATATGATAAATCATTATAAATTTGAATAATTTTACAAATATATGATTGAAAAATTTATAGTTTGCATATTAGGGATTATTGAGATTCGCCAATGTTTCTAAACTTCAAGAAAATTTTCCATCCTTAAAATTTTCCTTGGAGGTTGGAGACTAACTTAGCATAGGATTATCTCAGTTGTTCCAGAAGAAGAAGGAACCTTGGCCTTCCTTCCATTTCTATAGTGCAATGGAGCAAATTGCAAGCAAGAAAAAATGGCCACCTGACAAAGGAAAGAGAAAGGATGGAATGCAAATTCGCTAGGCTTTGTGGTCTCTCCACCAAAACTCGTTAGTAGAATTTGATAATTGTGAGTGAGTGAAAACAATTGGTGTGGTGAGCAAGCCCAAGGTGAATAATCAATTAAGATGTGAGTGGCAAGTAAAGGGGTAAGGTCTCTCTACTTTAGGGTGGAAAGAATGCACAACTATCGACCTCAAGCAGAAAGAACAAGAGGGAGACAAGCATTGGGAAGTAAAAGACACGAGCATGCAACACATTTCCAATAACTATACATTCAATTTCGCAACCACCATAAGAGAAAGTCTATTAATCCACTTGTATGTTGACATATGTCACATGGCAAGTTGGTCGTGCAAATAAGGGTGCATTATCACTAATGTCCCTTTCGTAACCTCACTAAATTAAAGTCATACTTTTTCTCCATGTGACAAGTAGAAACTATGTATATACACACCTTAACAATGCTATAAATTCTTCTATGAGACATGTTAGTGACATTAAATACTAAGAAATCAAATTAATTTTATATATGCATATATGTATGTATATATATATATATATATATATATATATATATATATATATATATATATATATATATTATATATATATATATATTACACACACGATTAGATTTTTTTCCATTTTCTATAAAATAAGCCTTAAAATATACTGTTATAAATATGTTTATTATAAATATTAAATTTTAAAATATTTATCTAGTTTTAAATAAAAAATAACTAAACCAACATTTTATGCCATATATGTATGACAGTTTCATGAAACGTAAAACTCATTTTCTTTCACAAAGTTTAGCCTAAAATGATCCTTTACTACTTTTCATATATATATAATTAAAAATATTGAAATAATAAATTTAAATTATTAAATTAAAAAATAAAAATAAAAATAAAATTATGTATTACATTTCCAAAAAAACCATCGAATAAAACAATTAAACTTCTCTAACATGAAATGATAATGTGATTCCACAACCACACATCAAAATATTCTTAAATTTCAATATATCATAAATTGTTTTTTCCCTTTTTCTAAAACATCATATTTATGTATTCATTGGCCATACAAAAATGTTGGGTGAGAGACATATTGTGTTTCAGTCCACCACTACCTTGATATTGAGAAAATGTGAAACCTCCCCCTAGATGGAAACCACAAAATGGCAGATCAAAAACAGATGGGAGCAATATGCATGCCTTAGATTTTAGTCTTTTAGGCTGAGAGCTTATAGGGCCCTACCTTTGTATGTTTTCTAGGGTATATAGCACTTTAGGAATGTCTACATCTTTGATAACAAGCCTCCGAATGTGTTGGACACAAGTCTCCATAATGTTGCCTATTTCCAAAAGATAGGCCCATGGTGCCCTAAGCCTCTACAACACTCAATCTCCTATAAGGTTCTGGGATGTGTTCCCCACCAACATTTTTTATGGGGCTTCGTTTGGTGGCCAGTGTGGATGTGTCGTATACATCAAACTCTATCCTTCTCAAGCCTTTCGTTTCTACTGGCATAGTGGTCCTGACACTAATTGTAGGGTAGAGGTGATTTCTCTGTGGGTTTCTCTCCGATGTGTTGCTTGGCTGACCATTGATAATATTATGGTTCTTGGCGATTCAAAATTGGTCATAGAGTGGGTGCAGAGGAGGTTCTCTCTTGAGGTGCCAACCTTATTTCATTGGATGGAAAACATCAAGTCTTTGTTGCCCTCTTCCCCTGACCTTTCCTTTCAACATGTTTATCGGGAGAAGAACTTAGAGGTTGATGCCTTATCCAAGCGTGGGGTTTCTTTCCTGCCTAGGAAGATTCATTTTGAATTCCTTAAATATGGCTCTTTTTGTGGCTTGGGATCCTACTCGTCCTAATATGTTAGGCTTTTCTTTTGTCTTGGTTTCCTTTCTCTCCTCTTTTTATTGTGGCTCTTCTTTTCCTTTTTGTTACTAGATGTTTTTGTTTCTTGGTTTTTTTTTCATGTCGTCGAGAGACTCTCTTGTTATATGTTGTTTTATAACAGAGTGTCAGGACACTCTGTTCCTTGCTAGGTCCTTTTTGGATCTTATATGTTTATGATGTCAAGCTGTGATCAAGCATATGTATTTACAATTCTTTTTTCTGATTTTGAGTCCTTTAAAGCTCCTTGGGGTATTCTGAAGAAGTGCATTTGGAGATTTGTACATGACCTATGCATACTCCCCTTTATTTATAATGAAAGTGGCTCTATTTTTTTTTTTTTAAATAGAGACATATTGTGTTCCGAACTAAAGATTGTGCTTATCCTTCGACAACTAGATACTTTCGTTAACGATTCTCTTGGTGTCAATTGTTAAATTTAACATACATTTATTTTTATTTTTCTTATTTAATCATCAAATATTGATCATTTTAAAATTTACATCTTAATTTTTAAAACCATCAATTTAATGGGTAAGTTACCCATATTCATATATGTATGTGTGTGTTTTACACACACACACACACACACACACACACACACACATATATATATAGATAAACAATTCAAAAATATATTGCAGAAAATAAAATAAAAACCTAGTGATCTTGTTGGGTGATACTCCAAGATAAGCATCACACTATGTGGCACCTACAATACTAAGAACTCAAGATGAGACTCTCAGAAAAGCACAATGCCCCTATAGTTTTGAGATTCCAAGATAAGCATAAACTCACCCATAGTGGGTCTTTGGACTTGTTAGAAAAATATCATCTTCGTCTTCACTTAGATCATGAAATTTTGCACTGTGTGCACTTAATTTTAAATTATGAACAATAAATCCTAAGGCTTCAAAATTGAGACTTGTGTAGTGTGCTCACATCCATGGGCCATTAGTATGTTATATTAAGCACCTACTTTTGAGGATATAGTAATCAAACTATTTTGGGTTTTCTAGTTGTCCAATAGAGATAATTGACCTAACATTTCTTGTTTATATCAGTGAAATAGCTATTTTTTGTTTGACATAGAGAGTTTTATTTACTTTCTTAAGGTTAGTATACTAATGATAGATTTACGTTCTTTATAAAATGGATATATTTATTATTTTTATTAGAAAATGGATCTATTTCATCGTTTGATATAGAATCTAAAATCTGTGGTTATCAAGGCTACGATGTGTTTGATACATTCATGAATGAAACTAGGTTTGGGCCTTTCAAGTGTCTGGGTGTTAATGGAAGAGTTCCATTCTTTCTACTTATTGGAATATTTCGAACTTTTTCAAAATGCATGGCATATATATTATTTTTGCTTAAAATGATGCAATCCTTCTAAAATTGTATTTAAAAGTGGGTTCAAATTTGTTTTGTTATTTATAAGGTCCTTTTTCTCTCCAAGTCATCATATTAAAAGTTGAGATCTATTGTTTCTTTTTTAATGGATTTGACCAATTTATTTATAAATTTTCGAAAATAATTTATTAAAATTTACAAAATCTTTGAAATCAAATATATATATAGATTGTACATAATTAGAGAAGTGGTTGAGCAAAATTACATATGATATATTATTCAATGATGGTAAAAATAAATATCAAAAGTAATGGAAAAAACAGTTTTGAGAGAAAACCGATAAAAATTGTACTTGAGAGGTAAGAATGCTTGTAAAATTTATACATTCCCGAGTATGATTACTATTCATCCCAAGAAAAAAAATTTGTGTTGTGACGATCATTTACACCACTCTTAAAGTAAGGGAAATCGTAAACCAATTGTTGAGTCGGTAAATCCCCTCTGCGGACAGAGGCGATCCCACTAGCCCGACAGGGGTCTAGCAACAATCATATACGCTGCATGCAAGTTTCTAATTGCACAATTTAAAGGTTGATCAGAGAGACCTACCTGGAATCCAACGCTATTTGTCTTGGAAGAAACGTCGCTCCTATCCTTCAGCTTTGGCCGGTCACTATCCTTACGTTCCACGCATGGACACCTGCACAAATAAAGAACAATCCAACACAAGCGTAAAATCCAATATCATACAATTATATATCAGTCAAGCAGGATATAACTAAAATATCATCAGAAGAATATGTGAGTGTAACCATAATGACAGTCGTTCATTATTCAATAAAAGAAGAGAAGAATTACAACCAAATAGGCTTGACGTTGAAATCTCCTCCAACTGGGTCAGCAGCTAAACATGCCTTGCAAAGTCACTTCCTCTCTCAACATTCCAGCAGCATAACTTCTCTCTCAGCTCTTACTATCAATCTAGCATAATCTCAGCTCACTTTAGCTCTTGCAAAACTCAAAAACTTGCTGGTTCAATGCAGGGTGACAGTTATTTATGGATGGAGGAGGAGGAAGAATTCATTGTATCTGGACACTTGCTGAAGATTTGGCATTGTCCCAGAATAGCCTTTGGACTGAGTTGTCATGGATGAAAAAGACGACACTCGATCACTTCCATGGGATTTTTCCCCAGAGAACTGCATGAGTAATGGAGGAAAAAACACTTCAGTGCGCGTTGGCCAAAAATCATGACCAATTTTGGGTGGCGCGGGCTTTGGTCTGTGTCCGAGCGTCCATGGGCACGCCCCTTTTGGAGGAACTGAGCCATTGGCACGGGCTAGACACTGTGGACCCGCGCTAATGGAAAAAGGGTATTATTTAGGGCTAATCTTCAAAGGGTGTCTTCAGGGATTTTTAAGTTCATACTTAGGAGACTCTAATGCAAGTGTTTTCAAGTTGCGTCACTGGTCACAGGTCCGTAAATGCGTCCTCCAGTGTGCGACAGCGGGGGTAACAAGGACGGTGACCAACGGTGACAAATTACTGCGTAACAGATGCCCCCTAAAGCATGAGCCTCGAGAGAGAGAGAGAGGTGAAGTGCTTTACAAGACCATATCTATCTACCGCCGAGAATTTGCATGGAGATATACAGTATGATAGTTCAAATACATGATATATGTGGTATGGACGCAGCCATCCATTGACAGAGTATATAAAAATCAAGATCCGTAGTATGGACGCAGCCATCTAGTTAGGATCGATGAACAGACTCAGGTATGGTCGCAGCCATCCAGTGAAAGAGTCATGTATCAAAATCACGCCTGGATTACAACAGACACAATCCAGGGTCTTGCGCTCCACCTCGACCCGAACACAAGTACAATTTCAAACATGCGAAAATGTAAGCTGAAGTCGAACATGCATGAACATCGTCTGATTACCAGCCAATAATGAAAGCTGTTAACAGGCGCGAGAGGTACCACCAGTAATGTCAATGGTCCTCAAGGTACTATAGGTACAATCTACGGTGTGTGAATGAATGAGCCGATGTCGAACACCCGTAGAGTCATCCGATCGGAGGCCAATGATGAAAACGTCGCGTCGAATACGAAAAACCTGCCATTGAGGCATGCAGGCTCCAAGGTACCAAAAGGGAATCTCTAGGTCACTTTCCTGGATAATGAGCTGAAGTCGACAGGAAATGATCTTTGTCAAAGGTGGGCCATAATGTTTCCCACATCATCGACACGAGACGAGAAGAGACAATGTTGTGAAGTAAGATTTATGAACTATCAAGCGGAGGCAGTTTCTTTCAGAGGTCAACTTCTCTTTGAACATATCGGCGGCACGACAGTGGAGTTGGCAGTATTTGACGTCAATGGATCAGAGGTCATGATGACGTGGCAATGAGAAAATGAGAGGTCAAATAGGATCACACGAACCCACGGAGGCAAGTGAAAATGAAGTGAGATGTCCCCACCCTGACACGAAAGCAGAAAAGTGCCATGTTCAAGAGCGACATACTGCCGACACGACTATGATTACGGTTCCAAACTTTTCTTTTTCCCCCGCCATTTCTGGCGAGTACCCCAATTATTTTTAACAAGCTTGATGGGGATAGCATATGCTTGTAGTATAAGTTCAACCTTCGGTCGAATCCAACCTAGTAAAAGTTTAACGAGCCCTAGGAAGGAGAAGCTCAAGTCTCGTCATAATGACGAGCCCAATGTCGTCAGGGTTTAACGAGTCCGACATAGGTAAAACTC
>APFE031103863.1:0-17944 GCA_000404065.3 Pinus taeda | reverse complement strand
GGAAGTCCCAAGGTCCTCAAAAGGATGTTAGTAACTGATTTGGGAAATAAGAAGAAGGGGGAGTTAGACATGCCTCGCTTGAAGTCCTTCAAATGGAAATTGCTTCTAACTTGTGACCCAGATAGATATAACACTTGAAAACATGAAATGGATCACATAGCTTGAGTTCTGCAACCACAAAACTACTTACCCAGCCTACTTACCTAGCATTTTTTCTCCTTTTGGTTTGGGTGCACTTGAAATAGCAAACCCAGCTTTTAAACTTTTCTTTTACTCTCCTCCTATCTACATCTACACTTATTTCGTCCAGGGGCTCAGATTAGGCTGTTGAGCACCCTTGCTTCTCTACCTATCTAAGAATCTGCCAAGATTAAGCTGTTTGGACAGATAACGATTCTCTATATTCTACAACAGGAAATTGAAACCTAGGGAGACCAAGATTAAACTGTTTGGACCTCCCTTTAACTGAAAATTCTTCAAAAATGGAATAGCACATCAAAATTGGAATACATCAGTGACATTTAGGCTAGCACACTCTCATGGCATCCTTCCTTGGCCTTTGTAGCAAATATGGAACATTGCAACATGCAAAGTATGACATATTTGGCATGTAAAAAATGTCAATCATGAAAGATGAGTAACCTACTGCAGCAGGAGGCTAACAGAAGATCTACCCATATTTGAAGAAGAAGAATAAGTACAACCCGACAACCCTTCTACAATACAAGAGGAAGAAGAAGGACCAAGTGATCCTATTGAAGTTGTTCTCATATTGATCACAAGGAGGAGGCCAAATTGGTTAAAAATGACTCTTGAAGATGTTGAAGGGCATGGAGCTATGAAAGGAACCTTTAGGGAAAGAAAAAGGCCGAAGAGATGTTCTTGATATGTTGCATTTATGACAAGAATAATTGAAGCATAACCATCTACATTTGAATAAGCTACTCATCAAGAAGTATGGAAGAAAGCTATGCAGGAAGAATATCAATCCATCATGAAGAATGGGGTTTGGGAAATCATTCATAGACCTAGTGACAAATCGGTTGTCACCTCAAAATAGATCTATAAGATAAAACATGTTTTTTATGGAAGCATAGATAAATACAAGGCCATATTTGTTGCAATGGGTTTCTCTCAAAAGGAAGGCATATATTATGAAGAAACCTTTGCACCCACTGGAAGGTATACTACCATTAGATCTTTGGTTTTGTTGGCTACTACAATGTGATGGAAGATCCATCAAATGGAAATGAAGACAACATTAATGAATGGGACCATTTATGCAACCCAAAGGCTTTGAAGAAAATGGCAGGGACACTCATGTCTTTAGACTCAAGAAGGCCATGTATGGTTTGAAGCAAGCTCCTAGGGCATGGTATGCAAGAATGGATTCATACCTTCTGAGAATTGGGTTCGTGAAGAGTTTTGTAGATCCTAATATCTACATCAAGGTTGTGAATAATGAGCTAGTCATTATTCTATTGTATATGGATTATCTGTTTATCATAGGTGTGGAGAGAAGAATACAAGAATGTAAGAATATGCTGGCAGTCGAATTTGAGATGAAGGATCTAGGACTGATGTACTATTACCTAGGTCTAGAAGTATGGAAAAATCCCGGGGAGATATATTTGGGGAAAGGAAAGTACATCATCAAGTTGTTGCAGAAATTTGGGATGATGGATTCCAAGCCCATGATTACTCCTATGATCACCAATCTCAAGAAGTTGAGGAGATCCTACTCAAGTCTCATGGATCCTTCCTCCTATCGTCAATTGGTAGGTTCTCTGATATATCTGGTAAATACTAGGCTAGATATATGTTTTGATGTGAAAATCCTCAGCCAGTTTCAGTTGGAGCCTCATTATGATCATTGGATAGCTGCCAAGCATATATTGAGATATCTTCGTGGTATAATACATCACTGCCTAAAGTACAATAGCAAGGAAGTCAATTTGATTAGCTTCACAAATTCAGATTGGGGTGGCGGTGACACTGATGGAAGAAGCACTACCGGAGGATGCTTTATTTTGGGATCTGTCATGATCTCATGGATGAGTATAAAGAAATATCCTATTGTTTTGAGAAGTGTTGAAGAAGAGTACATGGCTGCATGTGAAGTAGGAAAGGGCATTGTATGGTTGAGGAAGCTTCTGACATATTTGTTCGAGAAGCCTCTAGATCATATTGTGATTAACTGTGATAATAAAAGTTGTATCAAGCTGTATGGAGATTATGTGTTTCATTCTAGGACAAATCATATCAACAATAAGTTCCACTATATTAGGAAATTGATATAGGATGGGATCATGAGGCTATAATATGTCCCAAGAAACAATCAGGTAGTTGATATACTAACAAAGTATCTTCCTCAGAAGAAGTTTGAGTATCTTAGAAGCATGCTTGGTTTAGTTGATATTGCTGATTTTGTTGATGACGATAAAAGTTTTGAAGATATTTTTTTAGGCCTTGTGTGTGAGACACATTACTTGGGAGGACATTTGGTTGATGCTATGTGTTGATGTCTAATTCCCGAAGTAGGGAGGGTGGCATTGGGCATGGAGCTATGACTTTAGATATGCACCTAGATCCTTGAGTTGATGGTTATCAAGTAAGCCTGATGGTACCTAAGAGGTTGAAAGATTTAGTCCATCTTAGTCCCACTTGGATAGATTGCCCTGGTCAGGAATCTAGTATGTGGCATTGTGGTGCCTAAATTGTTGAGAGACCTTGGATAGATTTCCCTGGTTAGGAATCTAGTTCATGGTATTGCAATGCCTAACTTTTCATAGTTCATATAGATTGAGATCTTCCGTATGAATCCTCCCTAGTTAAGAGGGAGTGTTGAAAAATGTAACTAGGTTCGGTCTTCATAAAATGTATTTGTGAAAATAATTTTTATTATTGTTACAATGACTTATTAAAGCATGGGTTTCATGCTTGGGTCATTATTTTATTAGTCAAAGTCCCCATTGAGGACTCCTAGGATAATAAAGAGTCAATAGAGTCATAGTATATTTCATGAGACTCTTCTTGGGCTTTCGAAGGATGTAAAAAGACTTATTTTTGAGTAAAAACTAAATAACGTAACCTCCACACCAAGTTGGCCTCATGAAGATCAAGTCGGCCTCAAGGAAGGTGATTCAACCTCATTGGAAGTCTATATATACAAGGAAATTTGACTTCATTTGAGCATCTCACTCTCTCAAGCATAGTTCGATCTTTGGAAGCTAGAAGCTGGAAGATGGGAAGAAGTGTGAAGTTGAAGGAAGGGTCCAAAAGGAGTGCAAGTTTGATCAAGGTGGAAGGGAAGAAGAAAATCTAAATTTTGGTGCCTCTCTCTCTCCCGTGTGGTTTGGTTTAGGAGATCAAAGTCTCCTAGTCAAGGTCGAAGTTGTTGCTGATGTTAGAAGCTGCCAAGTCGAGGTTGTCAGGGTTAAAGTGTTGTTGCTTATAGGTTGAAGTTTGGATCGAAGAAGGAGATGTTGGCTTGGTTTGGAGGAGGTCTTTATCTAGATAGAAGAGTCTCAAGGAAAATTATTGAAAGAAGATATTTTGACTGGGTTTTCCCCTAGATAGGGGTCATTCCCTAGTAGAGTGCCTACATCTTTTGTCTTGTATTTTTGTGATCTTCATGCACACATAATTTGGTAATTGTTTGATGAAAGATAATATAACAAATAAGTAAAAGAAGGCAACATAATTCACAAGTAATTATCAAGAAATAGAAATCTAACCCTAATCCTACTAGCATTGATTTCTCAACATCTCCCCTCCTGTAATAATGTCCAAAGTGCAGATTGGGTGGGGGGTGGTGTAATATAGTTCATCTTTTTCCTCCTCTTCTAACCACAAGGGTAAGTCATGCTCAATAGAAGGCTGAGCAAGAGGATACAATACCAAATGTTTAGACAAATGTCCATTCTTAATGGTTACGTTCCCAACCCTACAACTAATGTAAGAATCAATAATGGCTAACCATAAACTTCCCATGATGAGAGGAAAGCCATTAAACTTGATTTTGGCTTGAGAACCAGGAAATTAGTAGGATACTCCCAAGAGTCAATGGAGACAATAACATATTCAAAAACTCCCTCAGGAACTACTATGGATATATATGCAAGCTATAACATTGTGGTGGTCTTTCTCAAAGCCCCTTGTAAGTTTAGCTTTAGCATGGTTTCCTTAGTCATGATCACATCCCAAGATAAATTAAGGTGTTAGGGACTATAATTCCATCAATTTTCACATCTACTATAGGGTTTCCAGGGTCTTGATATTTCAGAAAGATGACCCTCCCAAGCATCAAATTAGATAATTGCCCAACAACATTTATGGTGGGAGTGTCTCTCTTTCTTTTTGTAGGCTTTTTGAAATATTTCTCCTTGATGAGATTATGATATATGGGAAAATATTTAATAGTCTGGACAAGTGGTATTTAACACACAAGTTCTTCAATTCTCCCAGCAGTTCAACCTCTTTTAGGGTGTGTTAGCTAGAGTGGATCAACCTCTCAGGAAAAGGAGGTGGATTGACTTGAGGAACACTCTCTTCCTTCTCTTCCTCAAACTCTTCAGGGGGAAAGGTGGGTGGTTATCTAGAAGCACTCTCCCAGACCGAAGGTTGATCTCCTATATTTCCATGGCATAAACAGGTTAAGGCGTCTCTCCACTGTGGACCTGTTGTGCTTGCTTGTTGTTCGGATTCAAATTTGGTTGAGCAGGAAATTGGGGTTGCTTAGGTGGGTTAGGATGAGTGAGTTGTGGTTGCGGTTGGGGTGGAGGTAGTAAAGCAAGAGGTTGATTAACTTGAGGCCTCCACTCTTGTCATGGGTTTCCCCATTGAGAAGATTAGGGTGGATATGGCTGAAAAGGATGGTTTACAGGTTGAGGAGGATATGGAGGAGAATAAGGCCAAGAAGGAGGTTTGGACCAGGATGTGCGAGTGGAAGGGTACCAAGGTTACAAGGGTGCATTATGAATTGGATTATAATAAGATTAGTGCTACCCTTGCATGCCTTGTTGATATGATTGAGGTCCTTGAGGTCTTCTTTGATTGATGAAACAAAGTTGTTGTGAAACCCCTTCTGTTCCTTGGTATACAAATTTTAATTCTAGCAAAGAAGGGCACTTGTATGATGTATGATTTTATTCACAGACTAGGCAGACCTTTATGAAATTCAATGGGCACTCATTCCTAGGACATCTTTTGGTGAATCTAGGGTAGAAATAACTAGTGTATTTTTTGCTTCTTCCTGCTTTCTTTTGATTTTCATGGTATCCATTTGCAATGTAAATGTACATGGAATTTCACTCTTGAAATCCTCCAACATGTTAACTATATCATTCTTAATGGATGTTGTGGAGGGAGAGGGACTCACCAAGCCTTGACTAGCCTTACCCTTCTTCCTGGAATCCCTAGAGTGATTCTTTAACATATTTTTAATGTCACCATAGGATAACTGATAGATATCTCCTCTAGATAGCATGTTGAGGGTTTCCAACATATCTTCCCTGATCCCTTAGAGAATAACTAGTTTGAGTGATTCAAGATGAAGGGTGCATCTGGCCCTCCTATAACCGAATTGAAATATATCCTCATAGTCTTCTAGGGATTCATCAAGTCCAAGAGTCATCCTAAAGATTTGTTCCTTGGTTTCCTTAGACCTGCAACAATCCTTGTACTTGTTACTGAAGGCTTGTTGCATTTGGGCCCATGTAGTGATGCTACTCCCAGGCATATCTATAAACCAACACAAGACTGCATCTTTGAGGGTAGAGGGAAATAATTTTATCTTCTTCTCATCAGAGACACAGTCATAGGTCCTACAGACAACAAAAAATTCAAACATGAAGGTATCAGGATCCTTAGAGGTTAAGCCATGGAAGTGTAGAAGGGCAGTAGGGATTATGTTCTTCATTATAGCCTCTCCATTGGTCTCTCTAATAAGAAAAACCTAATTGCCCCTACTTTAATCCATATTTTGGATAGGTGAAGTGGGTTCTTCTTCTTCCCCAATAGGTTCTTCAAAAATTTATCTAATTGCCTCCGCTTTCTCGATTTTCGCATTTATGCACAAGGATTCAATTCCAAATAAGGCATTGTTGCCTCTACTTTCTCGCATTTTCCTGTGCTTATTCTACATGTGATGCAACCTTATTTACTTGCCATTGCAGCCATATCTTCTTCACTTTCCATGACTCTTTTCATAAAATTAAATGACATGGTCAAATGCTTTCACTATTACTGAAGTTTATATGATAGCGAAAATGACATGGTCAAATGATTTTACTCTTGAAGTTAAATATGATAGCGATAATGAGATATATGATTAGACTGTGGGTTGTTGTTTTCTCAGGTTTTGTGAATGTGTGGTTAAATTAATTTTAATTTTAATATTTTTCTTGAATTATTTGACATTAGTACTGATGAAATTGCTTGACAAAGTGCCCTTTGATGTTCTGTTTTTTTTTAAAGATTCGATTAAATTAATTTTAATTTTGATAGACTTATAAAATTATTTGCCATGGTACCTGTAAAATGTTCGAAGAGAATTCCTTTTTCGTGGCCTTCCTAGAATATTTATGTTGAAATATTTGATGAAATCATTCTATAGGGTATGTTAAGACGTTTGTAGCATATTTTTGTGCAAGGATTCAATTCCAGATAAGGAATTCTTGTCTCTACCTTCTGTGGCTTTCTCCTTTGCTTTTGCAATGAAAAGTAGATCAGGCAGCTAGAAAGGGTTTACTTGCAGGGATCAATTTGCATGTGTGATTTCCTTGCCAGATTTGGCATGCATGGTTATCTATGTGTGTTCTTGGTTATATTTTTTTCATTGCCATGGATTTTTCCATGTGTGGCAGTGCTCTTTGGCCTTTCCTTAACATTTCTAGTTAGCATAGAGGTGATGGGTTCTCATGTTTTGGTGGAGCTGGGTTGTTGGATGGGTTCGAAGTTGAGTGAGGCGGATCTCGGAAAGGAAAAATGCATGGCATAGTGATCCCTGATCTGGACTATGGATTGCGGTAAACCACTGGCTTAGTAACCCCTGAACCGGACTGTGGGTTACCATAAATCCAGGTATTATGTATCTCGTTGGGCCTAGGAATCCTCGACTGGTGAATGGCAGGATATATAATAAATTCTAGAGGTGGGGTCCCTCGATCAGGCCTAGGAATAGTTTTCTGTGAATGGTGAGATATGTGGTAAAGCCTCGAGGGTGTTGTGTCGATCATGGCCTAGTGACCCTTGAATTAGACTATGAGTTGCCGTAAAGCCTAGGGACTAGGAGTAGTAAAATTCCTCATGATATGGGTGGATAAATCTGGTGGCATCCATGCTCATCTGTTTCTTCTTTTGGTTATGAGTCCCACATTCATGCTTGGAATATCGCATGAGAGTGGTTGGCTGAAGAGAGAATCGACTCATCGAATCTATGGTCGGGTGGAACAGGATAGTCACATACTGGGTAGGTTTTTGCATTCATAAATAAGAGTTTCTTTCCTTGGTATTTTAGGTGTAAATGTACTGGTTCATTTGTGGCATATATGGCTATTGTATGCTCATTATTTCTATTGTTTATATGCTGGTTATGAATATGTTTTATGATAGTGACAATGTATGGTTGTCATCGCGTTTTGATTTGTAAATGAATGAGTAATGAATATATGTCCTAATAGATATGTGATAAAGCACCAATGCTTCTAGATATTGAATTATTATATCAATATTGTCCTTATTGGTTTCTAGACCCTTTTGTTGTAATTGTACCCATTGTCACCTATATATACTAAGGATACCTAGATTTAGAGGCCACATCAACTTCTACAGGTGTTATATTGTGAAAGGAGGTTTCCCTTTTAAAGAGGGTTCCAAATCATTATTCTCTTTCATTCTCAACTCATCGAGTTACTTATTTTTCTCTTTTCTTGCTACTAGGGTGTTTCGATGCATAACATTGATTCATCAAACTTGTAAATTTCTACACCATTGGTCAACCCAAAATGTAGCACCACAAATTCGTAGTATCCAACCAAGGTTTAAATGTTTCCTTTGCAATATCTTCTTCCTTATTTTTCAAGCTAGATATCAAAGACCATTATATATCAATTTTAGAAAATACCGTGACTTATTTCATACAATCAAAATATCATGAATTTGATGTAAGGCATATTGATTTTTAATTCCACTTGCATTTACCTACTTGTAGTCAATGTAATGCCTCCAAGACACATTTCTTTCATAAAAAATCACCAGTTCTCCCCAAGTTTATATACTAGGTTAAGTCAACCTTTCAATATATTTTGAAGTTGCATGTGTAAATCCTACAATTCTATTATAATCATATAATATAGAGGCTTGGAAATAGGCTATATTTGTGCTTTAAGTTCAATAGTAAATTATATCTCACATTTTAATGGTAGTCTAGGAAACTCTTCTAGAAATGCATCAAGAAATTCTAACAATATTTGATGATGTTATATATATTTTGAATATTTTTCTAGTTCATAGCAACTACCACATACATAAAACACCCTTGCTCAAGACCCATTTTCAGTTGTAAGGCTGAAAAGAATCTTAGAGTTGCTTATCTCTTGGTTCCTACCAAGATTCTCCTTTCCCCTAAATCATCTACAAATTAAAGTAACTTACCTTTCATATATAGAATTATTTCATGAGCTCCCAACCAATCCGTACTACGAAATATAACATTGGATCCCAAGGTGGTAACATATGATAATATCTAAGTATTGCATGCTCTCAAATCAAGTTCGTAATATTTTAACAAGTGTTATACCTCTTTTTAATAATTAAATTCATCTCAACCAATTTATAATGTATTTTATTTCATTCCATTAAACCACATCTAAATAACGAATTTGGAGAAATAAAAGTTTTATTGTCTTTTCGATCAATTAATAAAGAAAATTTAATTCCATTTATTTTACCTACAATCTAAAAGATTGTATATTGGTGTTCTACTTGATAATTATTCACCATAACATGAATCCTATGTGTCTTATGTTACGTTAATATTGACTCACAAAGTAGTTAAGATAACCTTGTTTTGGTCATTGATGGATTTATCATTGGTGTTTTATGAGCCCATGCCATGGGTGACCCATGGTATTTAATGTAATGAATCCTAATTAAAGGATTGAAGAACTACATAAAATGCCTCAAGTGGCCTAGTGTTTCGTCAACTCAATGGATAAGGTCGATACATACATACATACATACATACATACATACATACATATATATATATATCTGTGTGTGTGTGTGTGTTTAGTTCTAATTTTCCCACTAAAGGGTTTCCGGGGTGAATATCGATTCTTTTCTACATGTGTACCATGAGTTTATTTCATTTCTCTAGTTAAACTCCATTTTTAACACGTGATATCATAGCACAATTAGAGAAATAATATAAACACAAATGATTATACACATGGAAAACATGTACATAAGAGTCAATATTTACCTTGGACACACTTTACCAAGAAAGCCAAGACTCGAGATATATATCTTTGTTACCATAATCCAAGCTAGCCAAGCTCCAAGCCACTCAAGGTATTTTACAATGGATTCCTTCAAGCCTTAAAATAAGCTTAATCGCATCAAATGTCATGGGAAAATACCATGGGTTTCCCAATACCATGATCCTATAAACCACCAAAAATAATCATGTTAATGACCAAACAAATATATTGCATATCCTAAGAATAAGTTGTGGACCTATGGAATACTAATGTAAGTCGAATGAGTGATCAATTATATAATAGTGTTGAAGGATGCCGAAAGGTATCCTTAGTTGGATCATTGATGAGATCAAGCGAAAATACCAAAAACTCTTGTGTATGAGTTTTATATCGTTTGCATATCAATGATGCATAACAGTTGGAGGAACTAGAGAACATAATGGGGGTAATATGAGAACAAATAGGGACACTTTATGTGAGGTGATTTCAATGTGTAGGGAATTTAGCCAAGTGGATGAATGCAAATTAACGTCAGGGTGGTTTAGCTCATCATGAATATGCAGAAGATTAGTTATTTCCCTTGAGGTCAACAATTATTGTAGTTTCCTCAGAGTTATTAATTTGATAAGATCTAAGGTCTTAAACCACCCATAGGTGGAGGCATGAAAATATCGTCACTATAGGAGGTGGAATGCTTTAGTAGCATCCATGAATGAAGTTATGTTAAAGCTTGAGAATAAATATCCAATTTAATAGGATCTCCCAAGAACCTTTGATTTCATAGTAGCATGAGTGGCTTTAATGGATTCCACTCAACCATTAAAGAAAGAACAAGAAATGAGAGCTATGGGAAAGGATAATTTACATTGACACACTAGGGGAGAACTCATTATCAAAGAAATTACACCCACAAGTCTCCTAAATCAAATGATCATATATTTTAGCACCAGGATGGAAAAAATTCATTAGGAATGATCGGTTACAAATTAATGGAGTTGGAGCTATTACAATTAGACAAAGGAATGTTTAGATATCACACGCTGGCACTTACTTCAGCATGGCATCAAAGATTCAAACCATACATTTCAAGGTTGTCATTGTGATCATAACAAACATCCTTTCCTCCTACAAAAGAAATCATCCCTTAGTGTTAAACCTAATGAACCGATTTCTTACATGAAGTGATGGTTCATTGTTATGTGAACCATGGTAAATGAAACCTATAAAAACATCACAAGGATTGACATGGAAGATAGTAGAAACACATGGATGTAGATTCAAATATAAAGAAATAATCAAATAAGGAGTGTTTGCTTCAACTTGTTGTATTTGGAGCAGAGAGTGATGTTGGTAAATAATATGGTAGATGTTTTTTGTGGCTCGTGGGTTCTCCCATAAAGAGGGAGTAGACTATGAGGAGAGTTTTTCCCCTGTAGCCAAATATTCCTTTATTGAAGAAGTTCTTTCAATAGCTTTTGAGACAAGGTGGAACATCCACCAGATGGATGTGAAGATCACCTTCCTCAATGTCATCATTGAGGAAGAAGTCTATATCGAGCAACCATATGGGTTTGAAGTCCATGATAGAGAGACTTATGTATGTAGCTTTAATAAATCGCTATAGGCACTCAAAAAGGTACCCAAGGCATGATATTCAAGGAGCGATAACAATATGCAAAACATAGGCTTCACCAAGAGTGAGGTGGATCCCAACCTATACTTCTTGTTGATTGGGTCTAAGCCCCACATTTTAGTGTTGCATGTGGATGATCTAATTCGAATAGGTGTAGAGAGATTGATTGCATGTTGTATTTCAGATATAGCATTAGAATTTGAGATGAGGGATATCAGGTCGATGCATCACTTTCTCAGAATTTGGAGCAAACAGGTGAGATCCTCCTTAGGAAGGGGATGTACAAACTAAAGAATCGTCTCGAGTGTTAAATTTGCACCCATCTTCGCTCCTATTTCCTTCACATTGGTAGCTTAAAAATAGAGTTCATCTCTTGTGTCTTCAGCCAAAAATCCCTCGTTTCATAGATTTTTGGTGCTTCGTGTGTTCTCTGCATAGTAAGCATGTGAGCCTATCGTCTTGTGTCTATTTTGCGCACTTTGATTGTCCTCCCTCTCCACGAAACTACCAAAATACTCTCTCCCTTTTCACCTCTGACAGTTTTGGTTCACAAACTCCTTTCTTTATTTGCCACATTCCACAAGAAAATGGGATAGTATGGGAGATCGTCCTCCACTCAGGCTGCCCAGTCTAACTTCAATGTTGTCAGCACAAGGCATTTTATGGTGAGGTGGTTAGTCATGACATAGATGTTGGTATGGTCCTACCCTTGGCATGCCATAGGAGAACCAACCAGGACGCAAGAGGCCCTCAACAGGCACGCAACAGTGTATGACATGCCTTCCCTCTAAGAGCTTTGGATATGTTTGCTCCTCCCTTCAACCAGTCATCACTTTATTTCCGCATAGATTTCGTATACATCCATAGTTCAAATAGTCATGCTAAAATACGCGGGTTGTCATGAAAAAGTGTTGTTACCCTCATAACTGAGACTTCTTCATGACCTCGAAACTCATATTTTTATAGTTCTTCTGAAAGATTCTAATTTCCTTGTGCTCCATAAACCTAATAAATAAGAAATCATTTTGATAACCTCAATAATAGAAACCTTATTATCATCTCTATGTATATGCTTTAGTTCCAAAAAACCGAAATCAAAAAATACTTTAACTTCTACACCATGATATCTTAACATTTTCCAAGTTGTGTTAACATTCTTTCTATGATTCACAAAATGATGAAAATACTTAGTGTTTTCATCTTCTTTAGGAATCCAGAAGGCTCTACTTTAAGTATATGATTATTTTCGTTATTATTCAAAAACTTGATCATCGAAACCAACTACAACTTGACTAAAGAAAACTTCCAAATTATCTATTAATTCTTGCTCATACCCAATTTTACTTTGATGTGTCTAAATCAAAAAGCATTATTTTGCCCTTTCTATATTGTTGGTGGAATGAATAAATAGTGACTTACAAGTCCAAGTAGTTTTTATGATTATTATTATTATTTTTTTTTGGCTTTTCCGCTAGGGAATTTTAACGGGTCATTTCATTGCAAATTTTAATTGCAAGAAGTTTCTAGTAGGCCAATTATATTTTATGATATCTATATAGTCATTTAGTGGTCATATTGAATTTAAATGGTTTCCCACTATGTGTTCCAATTTTCTATAGCACTCGATGGGGAACAAATTAACCATGCCAGTGAAGTCCACACCCACACAAACCCGCAACCCTTAATAAAAAAAAAAAAAAAGAATAACTTCATTCCTAAAAATTATATTCAACTTTTTTGGCTATTTTGAGTTCACTCAACCTTAAACCTCTCTAGGCAAAGAATGCATTCATTGCCTTTGCATTCAATAGACCAAAATCTTTTGTTTTCTTAAAAAAATGATAATAAGTCATGATAGTTAATTTGGGTCTCCAGTAGATTTTAAATACTTTTACTACAAAATTTAGATTATCTACCATTCTAACAGACTAACATTATTTGCATAACACATTTCGTAATAAATGTTTGCTGCTAGGTAAAACTTATTTAATTAAAATAACATGATGTATAAAATTTTACCATTTTATTGTGCAACATTAAACACTTAAACCATGCCAACTAAAAAAATGAATAAATATATAACTAAGCTAACTAAAAGAGTAATAAATATTTAATTGTTAGTCTTAAAAACATATTCAAAATGACTTGTAAATATCACTATTATTATAAAAAATTTATTTCAATTAGAATCATGCTCAAGTAGTCATGCCAGTTAAAGTAGCTCAAATAGTCATGCGAGTTAAAGGTATCTGAAAATTTAAATCCATTTCTTTCTATAGGTAATTAACGATGCTCCACGATTTAGGACTTCTATAAGCAAGCGTAGTATTTGTAATTGAATTGGACAATCATAATATATTTACTTATAAAACAAGATAATAGTTGTTTGATGGTTATTTCTCTTCTATAGAGATTTAGAGATATTATTGAAAAAAATATTAAAACAATATTAAAATTTCTATTAATTAATTTTATAAAACAATAAGTACGAAAAGGAGTTTCAAAAAAGTTACATGAACGACTTTCCGGTTTTAAAAAAGTTGTATTAACGTTTAATGGGTCCAAATTAAAAGGAAATTAAAACCTCCATTACCCTTTAATGGGGCAAAATTAAAAGAAAAGCTTTGGATCCTCCATTACATAGCCGTTTGAATGCTTTTCATACCAATCGCACCTTTTACCATTGTTCTTGATGTAGTGAATGTTTGAGCCCTTGTTTCTTTTTTGAATATTTATGGTCTTGTGTTTGTTTCGAGCATCAGGGGATCGGCAAATTCTTGCTCACCTGTTGTTCTGGTTTATTGCTCTGCCATTCTGGCTTTATTGTTTTCATTTTCTCTGGGTTTATTGCTGGGCGATTTGATTCAGTTATCGTGTATATATTTTTATTTGACTTGGTAAGCTTTTGTCTTTTTTATTTTGTTTGCAGTGTTCTTTATTGGCATGTTAAATCTGTTTATGGAACTTTAAAATGTGGTTTGGTAATTAGGGCTAAACACCATAAGTAAGAATATTATAATTCTTATTTTCACTGGTGTTCTTTATTGGCATGTTAAATCTGTTTATGGAACTTTAAAATGTGGTTTGGTAATTAGGGCTAAACACCATAAGTAAGAATTATTTTCAACGGAATGATTTAGAGATGGTACGAAAGAAGTGGTACAGTTTGCGAAAGCAATAGCAATGTTTGTGTCCTGCATTGACCTGACAATTAAAAAAGCTCAGTTGGGGAATTTCAGGTATTTTTCGTTGCAATTGAGATTATTTTCGGTTGTTTCAAATTCAGTGTTAAAATTAGACGCACTTGAAATTTCTTAGATTGTCCGTTCATAATTTGCTAGGTGGTGTGAATATGTGGTTAAACTAATTTTAATTTTAGCTCTAATATATTTCTTGAATTATTTGACATTATTCCTCATGAAATCGATGCTTTCTAATTTTCTGTTAAGATTCGTTTAAATTAATTGAAATTTTGATAGACTTATGATATTATTGGCCATGGAACCTGTACAAGGTTAGAAATAGAATTCAGTTTTCATGGCCTCTCTGTAGCAGATTTATGGTGGAATATTTGATGAAATTATTCTGCAGAATATTTTTTTTCAGAAGAAAAAACCATATTTTTTTTATATTAAGGAAATATAAATTACATATAGAGGTCTATGAATATAAAGGAACCAGAGTGCCACAAAATCCAGAAGGATTCTAAACTGAGTGGGGAACATATAAATTCCAGATCATTGCATGCTGTAGGAGTGTTCCATATTTGCAAAAAGGTGCAGAAACATTACATCATGAAAAGATAATCTTAAAAGTCCCAAAATGTTGTGCATCTTTACACATGGTAACAAAGCAAAAAGATGATGCTGGAGAGGGAAGCCTGTTCAACCCAAACAATCAAGGTAAGCCTTGATGCCAAGCAGAAGAGAAGACATAGGCCTCCTGGAGCTTTTGAAGATGTATTCATTCCTCCACTTCCATATGGACCAACAGACCGTAGTGAACATAGAGCGCCGAGGTGTTGATTGATTATTCTTCAGAATATGTTAAGAGGTTTGTCACATATTTTTGTGCAAGGATTCAATTCTGGATAAAGGATTTTTGTCTCTGCATTCGATGGCTTTCTCCTCTGCTTCCTGCACGATGGATGCCTCGACTTATGCTGTTGTCTCCACATAAACTAAGTAGAAGCTCCGGCCGCCTATTCTGGTAAAAAAGCCAAGTCGATAGATCCCATTAAATTAAATTAATTTTAATAATTTAAATGACATCAGAGAATTTTTGACAAAGTACTCTTTATTAGGCATTTGTAGTAGATTTATGTGAATGTATTGATGAAATTATTCTACACAATACTTGTTTCAATGACCTGTGTCTAGGGATTCAATTGTGTATAAAGAATTGTTGCCTCTACCTTGTACGGCTTACTCCAGTGCTTCCTCTATGGCCAATGCCTCTGCTGCTTACTCTGGTGCCTCCTCTAAGGCCAATTCTCAACTGTAGCTTTTTACAATGTGGTGTTGATAAAATTATTCTAAACAATACTTTTTACAATGATCTTTGTCTAGGGATTCAATTCCGTATAAGGAATTGTGTCCAAAAAATATAACCATCTTTGGATTTCTTATGCCATTTCAATCATTGGAATTTTTTAGGACCTAATTATAATAAGCCCACACAAATTAATTAATCCATTGGTGATTCCATGTAGGGAAAAATAATGTTCCATATAGGTGACCCATCATGTAGGGCTGTAGCCATTCAATTTATTTAGGTCTAATTTAGGCAATCAATTCCATGTGTGAGTCATAGGATCATGAAAAATTTGTTGAGACTCAAACCCCATCATATTGGATGATTAAATTCACCATAAGGATTGGGGTGCATAAGAAAAAGTTTACTACAAAGTGGTACTGGTGTGATTAATGTTGCTTTTTAGAGTTATTCATATAGGGTTATATATTATTTGCAAGATATTATATTATGTTACAAAATCTCTATCATATTAGGTTAAAAAGTAATTTTCTATGCAAATATATATTTACATTTACTTTTAATTAAAATAATATTTTAATAATTTAATTTCAATATTTTTAATTAAATTTTATATATTTTAAAATTTAATAAATTTATATTTTTTTAAATATCTTTTATAATAAAATGATATATTCCATTTATGGAAACTGATGCATTAGTTTATTTTTTATAATATAATTATTCATTTAAATATATAAAAATATTAAACATTTATTAAACTTAAATATTGTTGAAATTATGTTAATCATATATTTAACATTTAGTATTACGGTTCTAATAATTACAATATAACCATTTTATTTTGGAATTTAAAATAAAACAAAATTAATTTTTAATCATTTTATTTTATTATATATATATATATATATATAATATAATATATTTATAATATTATATATATATACTTATATATTAATAATTTCAAATAATGATGAATATTTCAATTTATTTTATTGTTATGTTACAATATTTATATATTTATATGTTTTGAAAATAATGAAACTACTATTTAAATATTATTAAAAAACTATTTTAATGTTTTGAAGTTAAAGTTATGTTTCAAATAAATTGAAAAATACTATATAGAAAGCTTCTCTTGGTTTGGAGATGTAAAATCTCTACTAACACGGTTAACCACATGAACGTGACAGCGTATATGACTCAAAAAATGGTCTATCATTGGCATGGGACTAACCACAGATGACCACCCACACAATCCGTTGCCAATGAGGCATAATCATTCACATGAATACATGCATACAACTAACAAGGGTGCACACAAACATACACATATCCACAAGCATTACACATATTGACTCACAAAGTGACATGTTCACACATCACACTTACTATAAATTTTAGAATTAACATTATTTTATGCATATGATGAAGATTAAATATATATATTATGATGTTGACAATTAAATTTATTTTATAAGTTAATTAGTATGTTATGAAAATTGAGAAGTATTTATTTTCTTATTATTTTTTAAAACAATGATTATGATTAACAACGTTTTAGAATTAACATTTTTTCCACATTATTAAATTATAGTATTATGAAAAAGAAAATTATAAATTATTAAAATTAATGAAAATTTGAAATAAAAATAATAAAATTTATTGTATTGTATTGATTTTAATATCAAATAATTAATTGATATGTGTTATTACAAAGTGATGTTATTATATGAATATCATGTTATCTTTTTTTCTTTTATAAGGGACTTGAATCTCTAGCCTCACTTTTTGCATAATACTTTATAATACGACAATCATCCAAAACCCAAAAAAGAAAAATATAAATTATAAAATATAAATAAATTTAGGTTATAAATGTTATATAATTTAGTTGAATAAGAGTGGTTTTGTCATTTGTGTGTATGTGGGGAAGTTGTTTAAAAAATTGAAAAAATGTTAAGTAATTTATGTGAATAAGAGTGGCTTTGTTATTTGTGAGTATGTGGGGAAGATGTTTAAAACACTGAAAAAATGTTAAATGATTTAAGTGAATAAAAGTGACTTTTCCATTTGTGTGTATGTTGGGAAGATGTTTAAAACATGTTTATAAATTATTATGGTAATAAAGAGATATATTTGTGTTTGTACATATTGGAGTTACTATAAACTAAAGATCATGAAAACCATGAGCACAAGGAACACAACTCAAAAGAGGGTTACCATTCAACCTTCCTAAGAGCCTTTTGGAGGGGTCGAACTCCCCTCCAACAAAAAAAAAAAGCGTACTCCTTTTCTTAATGGTAGTTTGTGTTCATGTACATTCTTTGATGCG
>APFE031103849.1:123633-142721 GCA_000404065.3 Pinus taeda | reverse complement strand
CGACAACATGAACATCAGCAGAAATTTCAGGTGAAGACTCTCCCTTAGGGGAATCTGGTAAAGCTATAATAGGAGAAGAATTCTTGGAGGATTTCTTCTTACTTTTGGTATTAACAGTACCAATCATACCATCAACGGCATGAGACCTGGAGGGAGGTGCAGCTATTTGATTTTGTTTCGGAAGGTCGGGGATTTTCTCATGTAACGTACCTGACTGGGTATAAACTAAGTCAAGGTACTGAGCTTGTGCAATTACTTGCTCTTCTGTAACTACCCCTGCCTTAGCTACATCTTCAGTTATTTTGGGTAATAATGATTTTACAAACCATTCTGCCAAAATTTGGTTCGGGATAAAAACTTTCACTAAACGACGTCGACGTCGCCATTCATGAATATGATCTGAAATATATGTGGACGTCAACTGCTTTAATGAAGTTAATAATTTCGTGCCATTGTCATATCGGACTAGCAGTTGAAAATGAGTAAGGAAGGAAATGGCTAACTGACTAAAATTGTAAAAAGAGCCTTGTGGCAACTCAATGTACCACTTGGCTGCAAGGCCAATCAAAGTGCGTTGAAAAAGATGAAGACGAATTGAATCATCTATAATGGAATTCGATGCACACCGGAGATAGTAAGTCATCACATGATTAGACGGATCTTCCCCTGACTTCCCCTCAAACTTTGGTATATCATTGGGCAACTTATTCGGCATTGGCGGCCAAAACGGAAGATAATTAATGGGATCGTTCGTAAGGCACAACAAGTCAGGAAAATCCAAAGTTGCTATAAACGGCAACTGACGGTTCGGATCTCGAAAACTTGGGGTCATAAGACCAGCCCCAGGAGGAGGATATCCAGGATAACTTGGTATCGGATTCGCATTTGGGATATTATATCCTCCTGGAAAACCAGGATTAACTGGACCATACTGGGGTTGTTGAGGTTGTTGATACGTATACCCAGGGTACGGTTGATACTAATAAGCCGGGTTCTGCACAGCGGGCCCGAATTGGTACTGCCCCTGGTACGGTTGATAAGTAAATTATGGTTGACTTGTGACAACCGTATTAGGCCTAGGTTGTCCTACAGGCATGGAAACTGGAGTCTGGATTGTAGGTCCAGACTGGGGTAAAGAGGACTGAGGAGTTGATACAGGAGCAGTAGAAACTAAAGCCACTGATACTCCAGAAATGGGTGGAGTGGATTGAACAGAAGCGCAACAGTTGCAGCAGATGTTTGGGACGGAGTTCGAGGGGAACTAGGCCCAGACTGTTGAGTTACCCGAGGTGTAACAGTTTGAGTAGTAGGCTGGACAAGTTGCTGGGGTGAACCAGAAACAAAAGACTGTCCAGATTGGGATGACAACTGCACACTGGGTTGCGGAGTCTATTGATCCCACACCACGTTCACTCCGGGGTATGGACCCATAACAGGTTGAGCGTCGAGGACCAAAACCAGGTTGAGTGTAAGATTGATAATTATATGGTACATTTCCGGGGCCTTGAACAAATGATTGACCTGAAGGTGGTTGAAAACCTTGAGGTTGATATTGACCCTAAGGTTGGTAATGACCTTGAGGTTGGTACTAACCTTGCTGTCAGTACTGACCTTGGGGTTGGTACTGACCTTGAGGCTGGTATTGACCTTGAGGCACATATTGGTACTGGGGTTGAGCTTGAGGTACATATTGATACTGGGGTTGACCTTGAGGAAAACACTGTCCCGTAGGGACATACTATCCTTGAGGTTGCCCCCAAGCGGTAACGGACTGCCTTGGGGTTGCTCCCCAGGCGGTATTGGAGTACCTTGCGGCTACCCCCCAGACGGTATTGAACTACCTTGAGGTTGCGGATTAGGAGTAGTACCAGACATCATAAGAATCTCTTCGACACTTAACGGTTTAGTTCTGTTATGACCAGGAGATACTGCATATTCGATGGGTCGAGGAGAAGCTCCTCAAAACATACCAGATACAGACTGATACCCAGGAGGAATAGAAGGACAGCCATGTAAGAAGGTTTCTGGCATCTGAGTAAACAAGGATGACTGTCTCGACATATCCAAAGGAGGATAATAACCTCTAGGTGTTGGATGGAAAGGAAATCGAGGTGGTGAAGACGCAAGACCTGGATTTTCTAAGAAATTGGTCAACAAAATACACCAAGCGTCACCTCTAATGGGACTGTAGAAAATAGATTCACGCTCCCTAAGTTCAATAGTCGGTTGATTTCCAGGGATGCTTATACCTTCGTTCGGACTCGAACTTACAATTTCTTCAATGGAAATGAGTCCAGAAGGAAGATTCTCGGTAATGATATTTTCTACTCTGGGTGAACTAGGACCATTAGAAACAGGAGAAGCAAATCCTGAAGATGTAGTAGCAGCAATTTCAGTTTCAGGTTCAGAGATTTCAGGTTCTTCAGCTAATGAGCTAGTAGGAGTGATACTACCAGTAACCTCAGAAAATGAAATTGGTTCAGAAATATGTTTTGTTGCTTGCACTAGATGATCAGGATGTACAATCAACGAAGACTCTCCGGCCTCTGGCAACCCAACCCTACTTTCACTAGGTCTGACAAGAGCTTGCAGCCCTTCCAGTTGACTTGGTGTAAATTCGGGATGCTGCCCCCGTAGTCGATGGGATTGTCTCGATAATTCAGCCACGATTAGTTATTTAATTACTTCACACGAAAACAAAGAAAATCTCAAGAAAAACACCTAAAGTCTCTAAAGAACCAAACAATTTGAAGCACACGCCTAATAAATCTAGGAGATCAAACCACACACTAACAGTATCTTTCCAGATAGAAAATACTAGTTGGTGATGAAATCCAACGTCGCAGAATTCAATACAGAAATGGCGGTTGGAACAGTTACCCCGACAACCTGCTTAATGAAACAGACTAGCACAAGTTTCTCCACTATAACCGTCTCGAGTGAAGATAACCCCCCAAAGAGTCCAAGTGAGTATAGTCAACGTCTGCTCCAGGTACAGTGGGATCTTCCTACCACCGTCACCTAGGAAAGAATCCTAAAGATTATGGTCACTAAGGTCACCAACAGAAACAAATATACCTGGGGGAATAGTCTACGATCCGATACGCACGCAAGGGCATAGTAACAAGCTCAATCCCCTTGAAGGCTCCTTAACATAATCCAAGGTTTACCAACAAGTGACCCCAGGCTCCTCGACAATGGCCAATCCGAGGTTTACCGTTTTTAATACGTGAATATCTTCTATCATTCCTAATGAGGAAGGATTGATTCCCACACTGGTTCGGATATGATCTCGTGCTTCTCCTTTAAGAGGAGCTTTCCCAGAGCATATATGTAACGATTGGAATTTCTCCCTACCGCAAGATCGACTACTTGTTTGTTTAAACTATCTTGGAGAGTTAATTACTCCCTACTCCAAGATACTAGCCTAAGCTATGTTGGTGAAAAGAGCCCTATAAAATAAAAAGATTGCTAGATTGATTTTAATTAAGCATTAATTTTATTGTTTGTTCCTTAAGTTAATGGGTGCGGAGATGAAACTTTATGGTATGAAGACTCGACTCCAAAACACTAAAAAATGCACCTAAGATGATAACAATTTCTTTTCCTTTTCAATGAATTTCTAGCTAAGGAAGAGTTGAAAATGCAATGCTTTTAAAATCAAATCTTTCTCTTAACATACAACTGAAAGGAAACTTTTTGTCTTTTCCAAAGAGCTTTAAAAAACGAGACTACTAATCAAACTCACAGAAAATCCCTTTGCTTTTCAACAATCAATAACTACAAGAATAAGCAATTCTTTTAAGAGAGCTTTTAAGATTTCTAAAAAAACTCTAAAAAACTATTGAAAACAAATTTTCAACAAGCTTGTATAATTTCTATGAAAAACTCAAAACTATGATCTAATCTTGAGATCTAAACAAAAAATGGATTGAAAAGAAACTTGAAATGTTTTTGAGGATGCTCAACTTAGTCTTTCAGCTAACTAAGGATCAATTTGTTTAGCTCAACAAACTAATCAAAAACATCCAACTATATTTTAATAGAAAAAATGAAATTTGAAACTTTTAATCAAGTTCAATCAAAGTTTTGCAAAAGAGACAAATGGGATCTAAATCTCTTCACAGATAGATTTCATAAACTAGTCAAACTCAGCAAGAAAACCAGAGAGACCAGGGTGATCTAAGGCTCTAAGGCTCTGGATCTTTGAGCTACTACAAAGACAAATCAAAAACCAATCCAACAGACAAAACTTCTTAGAAAATCACTTCAAATGAGAATGCCAATGAAAACTAACTCACAAGGAACATTTGTCAAGACAAGTGCAGGTCTGGGCATATACTAACAGCTATGGACAAAAACTAAACCTAACTGGGCGGATGGATCTTAGGTTTTTCAAACTTTTGACAGGGTTTGCAGGCACCTCGTAGAACCAGGTGCGGTGTTGCTCTGTGTTACATTGTAACAGTGCGGATAGGTCTGCACTGTAACTGACTCAGAGGGTGCGGTCCTCTTCCAAAATTTCAAAAAATAAAAATCCAACCAAGATCTAACCAGTACCCAAACTCACATATATCAAGGCAAAATCAGAAACAAAAACTTAAGTTTCTCAAGTCAAAGCAAAGACAAATCAAAAACCAAACCAAACCGTTCCCCAGTGGAGTCGCCAATTTGTTGGCCAGATAAAGCGTTCTTGCGGACAAGACCAATCTCCCTAGTATCGAATGATATCTAGCAACAAAGAGTACAAGCAAATCTACTTTTCTCTAAGCATGTTTCAATTCATTAATGAATACTAAGAGGTGTAACAGACCCTACTTCGGTCCAACGCTTGTTTGAGGCAGTTTTATCCCAACAGCTTCAAGCAGTTCCCTTTTAATAACCTGCATACACAAACAAGCACACATCAAAGCATACCTGCATATAATAAAACATGTTCATCATGAAGATCAAGGAGCTCATAAAATAAACCATTAGAGATAGTTCATTGAGAAAAACAAACTTGATTGTATTAACTTTATGAATAAAAGAACCTTACAACCTTTGCCTTGATGTTGCACAAGTTCTTTCCAGGGTCCACCAGGAGTCTCCTCTACTTTGACAAGCCTCACTCACTTCCCAAATGACATGAAAGGTATGTGATCTCTCCTCTCAAAAGCTCAAAAAGGAAGACTAGTTTTCAGCAGCATGTACCCTCAAGAATCTTCAGCTTTCAACCTCTCTCACAACCAGCCCAATGCATGAATTTATAGTGCAAATGGAGGAAGTTGCAGGTCCACCATTGAAGGGATAAGTTCCTCGTTCAATGGGATAAGCACCTCATATCATGGAGTTAGCTCCCTTAGTATGGAGGATGACCAAGGTGGAGTGATGCCAGCGTATATTTTTCTAGAATTGTCTAGAAGTGACCAGATTGAGTTTTTAGGATGAACTCCGCCTTTTAACTTTTATAGGGTTTCGCACCCATTCCCAATAGGACAGAGCGTCAGTTCACGGGAAACTCACCATTGGGTGCGGCATCGCAGGCAATGCTAGGAGAAAGTGCGAAACCAGGATTTGAGATATTTTTAAGTCTTTCTCCCATTTTCAAGGCTTGACATGAAGAGCTGAGGTTTAAGACTTGCAAAGGAGGTATGTATGAGTGTTGATGGACTCACACAAACTGTAGAAATTCATGGTGACAATTTTTTGTGTAACAAAGATAGAATGACAACAACAGCACCAAGGTTCAGTTTAGCAGAGAGATACAGGTCCCAGGATTAGAGGCAAGATGAAATGCAGGGTGACTTGTCGAAACCAAAATAAAAACTCCTCGACTCTCTCGGGCTTCAAGATGATGGTGGCCTTCTCACTGAAGGAGGGAACGATAGATCTGTTCAAGGCACTCTCAATATTGGATATGAGAGACATTAAAGTAACAAAAGATCGAAACTGGTTGTAGGCTCAACAAGAACAATGTTCAACTCTTTATGTGCACAGCTCTAGCGATGATCCATAGGAAAAAATTCTCACTGACTTGCTCACGGTTCTCTACCCAAAAAAGGCTTTGCATAGTCACATGTAAAACTTCAACACATGGGCTCCTTTCACTCGATTCAATGACCAAAATATAACATTGCTTCTCCCATGCTCACACGACCTGCAACAGCGATACCAGCACGACCCAATGAGACAATCGCTCACACAAGATATTTTACCCTTCACACCAGCCTTACTCGGCACATCACTTACCCTCAATTCTCCCTATGCTCTAAAACCAAATAGAAAGAAGGGAAGGCAAAAGATGAATGAAACTAGAAAACCTAAGGAAAGGAGTCCCTGAGGCTGCCCACAACTGTGAATACATTCATTGCATTAACATTAATCAATTACAACCTTATAGAGATACATAGGAGTAGGATAGTTAGAAATAATTCCTAAAATTCAGGAACTAATCCCTAATTATAGCAAATAAGTAAACAACTATATGTTTCTCCATTATTTTCAATTTTATTATTATTAATGATTTTATATAGTAGTAAGGGTGTAAAAGGTGAATTATTACAATATTATTATTAATTCATATTATCATATTCTTATATTCTTGGTGCAGATGATGAACCACATTTGAGGGTTTGAAATGTCTACCAATAAATAATGACGATGTGATTAATTCGAAAATCAATTTCAAAGAATCAATATGGATCACAAAAGTCTAAGATCAAAAATAATAATAATAATAATAATATTGTGAGTTTATTTTTTTAAAGGAATGAGAATTTCTGGAGAATTAGTAACATCACTCACATCGATTGCCACTATTAGATACAACTATTTCATAAATGGCACAAAGGGTGAGTTATAATGTGTCTCTACAGACTTGAACCTACGGATATAGGGAAACAAATGGTTCACCAAACCACTCCAGCTAAGATCCTTTGACTATTATTAATATTGTGTTACTAGTCACGGTGAATATATATAATATATGAAAGGAAAGAAAAATTAGCAAGGTTAACAATTAATATTGTTAAATCAATAGAATCATCATATAGCTGATGATTATGAAGAAGGAAACCCTAATGCCTTCAACCGGCGCCCTATTTATGGGATATTTCTAGCATAAGAACTCTTCCTTTTATTTTGAAATGTTATTGCTACAAATATGGTGCACCAGAAGGAAATTCTTTTGCTGCAAACTTCCTCACGCATCAAGCTGGGGACATTGATCCTCATCTCTCGAGATTTTTGATCTTCATGAGGCCAATCTCAAGAGGCATCTTTTGTATGTAGGTGAAATTCATTGATCTAATTTCTTCACTTGCAACCAAAATCCCAGATCACATAGGAATCCCCTCTATCTTATGTGGTTCCTTTACAAAGGTACACAACTTCAGGAAAGGAACTCGCTCAGAGATTATGGCATAGAAAAAGGCACTTTGATCTTTCTATTTTCAAGGCTAAATGGTGGAGCCAAAGGTAGGGATGGGCCCTCTGCATCCCAGTCTCAATCCTTCAAGGAAGCCCTAAAGCCATGGCTCTCACAACCGAATCCTAAAGATATTTCAATATCAGTCTTCATCATGGAACAAACAAAATATTTTCCAACTATTGAGGAGATTCATCCCCAATTTTTCATTTCTTGCATAGGATATGAGTGACATGTCATTCTGTCGTTTTAATGGGTTTTGTCCATCAACATTTGCACTTCAGGAATGGAAGAATCAAAATTGGTCCTCGAATATGGAGTTTCTTTTTTGTTTGAATGGTTTCTTTGTGGTATATTTCAAAAATATAGAGGATCATCAAAGGAATTTCGATCAACAACCCTTGTTTTGGGGCCATGTTGGGCTCTTCTTTAGACGTGTTTTCCTTAATGTAACCCTCTATCCATGGAATTTATGGCCACTCATGTTTGGGAAAGATTCTATAATATTCCCATTCCTTTAATAAGCCCATATATCTCAGCTAGGGTGAGTAACACACTACACAACACTCTTATAACATAACAGTCAACACTTCTACTGGAAAGTCACATTTTAATACTTGCTTTGGATATTGGCCACTTTACCCTTGGATATTGTATATGCACAACGAGTGAAGGCGAACCTCATAAAAGATTCATTAAGAGCATAAAAAATTGTTGAGAAGATTAGGAAAATCCATTTGCAAGTACATCATACGTTGAAATAGTCACAAAGAAAATGTAGGGCCAAATATGACCAACACAGAATAAAGAATCCATTCAAAGTGGGAGATAGAGTTTGATTACAACTGAACAAGGAAATACTACATGTTACTGGTAAGAAGATCAAGGCTTTATGGTATTATCCTTTCAAGATATTAGAAAAGGTGGAAGATAATGCATACAAACTTAGTCTACCCCCATATATGCACATCTACTTAGTGGTGAATATGGAGAATCTCAAATTGTATGAGCCTTCCACGTTGGATCGGTAAGAGCAGTAGGTCATATTTTCCATAAAGTACTTAGCACTAGATGCTTAGGTAGAGTTAACATAGGGAATTTTCTTACAAAAGAGGTCTAGAACCAAACGACAAGAGTAGCATGACCTTTGGTACATTGGGTTAAAATGACGTTTTTTGAGCAAAGCAAAGTGATATACTAGAAAGAAGATAGAGGAAAATTTTCCTCAAATGGAGAGATATAAGTCAAATTTGATCATTATGTTATTTGTCACCTATTTTTTAGCTTTTAAAGTGGAAAAAAAATGGACGAATTTGTTTGTAGGGTCATTTTAACAACAGTTCCCAACTTGGAGAATTAGGGTTTGAAACCTTTCAAAGCCATTTTGAAGCATCAAATGACCTCTCTTTTTTTTTCCTTTTTTTTTCTTTTTTTTTTCTTCAGGGGGGGGGATTTACATATTTTAGTGTTGGAGCAGACCCTGCCTCCATAGAATAAAGTGTTAATGTTATTCTATATCAACACTTACTTCATTGACAATAAAAATTAATTAAATTAATTGAGCTAATCAAAAGAAATCAATCTCCTATAAATATGCAAAAGAAATAAATTAACTTAATTAATTAAATCACAAATTGCAGAAATTTAAAACTACAATTAAAATAAAAACTTAATAATTATAAATTATTTGATTATCACTTGGAAATATATTATGAGATTCCTCCCCAAAACAACATATAGAGTGCTCTCTTTTATACATAAATTTAATGGAAACTAGAAATAACAAATATCTAAGTAAACTTGCTTATGAATCTAATAAACCCATGGTGGTTACAACAATTTCCTAAATAACAAATGGTTTCCATGATCCTTTCTAGCAATTAGCAATTAATAAATACATTCCAGGATCTTTTGTTAATAATTATCAAATAATTGTCAAAGGATATAAGCTCAAGTGGTTTGGTGAACAATTAGTTTCCCTAGTTGTGTGGGTCAAAATCTGTGTAGACATGTTGTAACTGACCCATTTGTGAAATTTATGAAATAGTTGTATTTGGTGTAATAGTGGCAGATGATCTTTCAAAGTTATTGATTCTCTAGAAATTTTCCTTTCGAAATAATAATAATAATAATAATAGTAATAGTAATAATAAATAACTCTGAGATCTTTTACCCAAGAATTCCAAGATTCTTGGTTAACTACTCAAACTAATATTTTTTTCTTGGAATTGCAAAATTATCTCTATATCTTTGATTTGTTTGGATTAACATTATTGTTACATGGATCCATAATTGTCACATTGAGAGTTGAAAAATATGTAACGACATGACTCACGATACCAATGTCTCATGGTCTCGATGGCTCAAGATTCCAATGGATCATGGTCTGGTGTTGGCTCATGGTTCTCGTGGTGCAACTTCTGTGAGGCAACGACTATGTTGCAACAACTATGTAACACCAAGTATGTTGCAACAATGGTGTCACAACAACTAGAAATTAGTGTTGCAACAATTGCACATGAGTGTTATAGCAACTGCAAATGAGTGTTGCAACAACTACAAATGAGTGTTGCAACAACCGCAAATGAGTGTTACAACAACTGCAAATGAGTGTTGCAAAAACTTGAACCAAAACATCCCCTATGAAAATATCACAACCTACACATTAACCTATATGGCACATTATCTTATTTCAACATTCATCGTATAGATGAGGGACAAATTTTATCATTTACCATACTAAAGTTAGAGGTCCATACTTAAACTAGTGCAAAATCCATGCATAAACACTTAAGTTGGGGGGTGATCCACTGGTAACTAGGTGGAAGGACTTAAAAACCTTCATTAAGTCCAAAATTAACCTTATCAAGTATGTAGAGGACCAATGGATTTGGTTACACTACTTCAAACAAAGGAAGGGGAAGAGTGTACATGGGTACACCATACTAAGTTTAGAAAGATGGTCATCATGTTGGGTGTCCCTCCCAATATCCTAGATGTATTCCTCAAGTATTTTGGGGGTCTACATAGCCATTTATGAAAGCAAGTGATGTTTTCCAAGCTAAATACAATGGATGAGGCACATGTACAAGCATGATCTTTGGAAAACATAGGCCACATGAAAGGTTAACCAAGTGATTCTAAGTAGAAGGAGCACCATGAAGCTTCCAAGTGTTGAAAAATGTGTAACTAAGTCCGGTCTTCATAAATATGAAATGTACTTTTTATTCTTGTATATTGTAAAATGAAATAAAAATTATTATTGCTATTTTTGGAGCATGGGTTTCATGGTCAAGGTCTTTTGTTTTAGAGGTCAAGCACCCATTGAGTGCTTCTAGTGTTTGTCCTAGGTCAAGAAGTCAAAAGAGTCATTGGCATAATTTGAAGACCCCTTCGGGCACATTGTAACTTGTAAAAAGAATTATTTTGCATTTAAAAGTGTTAAAATACCCTTCAAGACCAAGTCGGCTTGACAACTAAGAATTCGGCCTATTTTGAGGAGTCACATCCACCTTAAGAAGTTTATATAAAGAAGGGAACTTGACCTCCTTGGGACACATTCACTTCTCACTCATACAAGCAAAGGAGAAGCACAAGAAGGCTAGTGAAGAAGGAGGAGGACGAAGAAAATAAGTTTATGGGATAATTCTCTCTCACACATGTGAATAAGGAAGGCTAGGGTTTGCCGCTTTAAGGTCGAAATTCTCTATCTGCTGGAAGAGGATCAAAGTTACTAGAAAAGGAACCTAATAGGTCACCTACTAGCCCTAGACAAGGAAGCAAGTCAAGTTGTTGGGAGGCCTTGGAAGGCATAATTTCTCTCACACATGTGAATGTAGTAGTAGTTGCAGGGGGGAAAAGTTTTTATACCTACAGTAGAGGTCGAAATTCTAAAGTTGGGGATCAAAGGTGTGCTACTGGTAGATATTTGACTAGATTTGACTTGGACAAAAGGAAGCACATCATCCGGAGAGGTCAGACTTGGTCTTGGAAGGGTATTTTTCTTGGTCCAGAGGTCTTGGAATTTGTCAATTGAAGAATCTATAGAAGAGAGGTGATTTATAGGTTTTCCTCTCAAGTGGAGAGGTTTTGGCCCTGGCTTGTAGCCTATATCATGTGTTCTTGTGTACTATTGTTCTTCTTGTTTTGGTATTTGTTTGATGATAAGAATGAACATAATAATAAGAGAAGAAGCTAATAAGTAAGAAAAAGTAAAAATATATCACAAGAAGTTATCATAGATAGAGTAACTACTGCCCTATAGATTTCTCAACATGGTTTCAAAGCTAAGGTTGGGTAAGGGCATAATCGAAATCTCTACTACATTAAAGAAGTTCCTAAGAAAGTTTTTGAAGGTAGAAAGTTATCTCAAGAAGGGAATTAAAGAAGTATGGGATCTATTTTTTCTCTTAAGACGTAGGTGACCAAGACATCTGCTGAGAATGAAGGACTATTCTCAACACTCACTGGCACATTTCAAGATGAGAATATTTGGGTAATCAACAGTGGAGCATCAAGACATATGACAGGGAAAGACAAGCAACTAAAAATATTGTCAAGAGGAAAGTCCTCTTACTCTATTGATATTGGTGAGAATAAGAGCTACCCTGTAAGAGGAATTGGATCTACCTCGCTTGAGCTAGAGAATCGAGGAAATATTCATCTCAACAATATCTTGTTTGTTCCAAGTTTACATAAGAATCTTCTTTCCATTTCATGTCTAGAAGATAAGGGAGATATAATTGCTTTCATAGATGGAAAGGTTGTAGTATGGGGTAAAAACTCAAGCATAGAAGATTCAAGGTTGATTGGTATCCATGAAGGAAGACTTTGCAGATTATTAACTCCTCTCGCTCAATATTTGGCTCACATTGAAGTTATCCCTTATGAACTTTGGCAGAAAAGATTTGGTCATCTTCACTATGAAATCTTACCAACCCTAAAGTCAATAGTGAATGTCATCCCTGAACTAAAATAAGATCATGAAGGAGTATGCAGAGCATGTGCATTGGGTAAAAACACTGAGAGGCCATTTGGAAGCAGTGCTTCAATGTAAAAAGAAATTCTGGATCTCATGTATTCTGATGTTTGTGGGCCTATGACTCCAAAGTCTCTTGGAGGTTATCTAATATGTAACATTCATTGATGACCATTCAAGGAAAAATTGGGTTTATTTAATGAAATCCAAGGATGAAGTATTCATCAAATTTCAAGAATTAAAAGCTGAAGTAGAAAACCATACATAAAGTAGAATCAATATTTTAAGGTTGAGTAATGGAGGAGAATACACATCAAAGGAAATGATAGCCTTCTTTAAGGAGTCTAGGATTAAGAGGGAGATGATAGTCCCATATAATCCCGAACAAAATGGAGTTGCGGAACGAAAGAATATTCATTAAAGAAAGTGTAAAAGCCATGTTACAGGATCAATATTTGCCAAAATTTCTGTGGGGTGAAGCTTCTAAGAAAGTTGTATACAACAAAATCGAATTCCCCACAAGTCCCTAGATAACATGAATCTCGAAGAAGATTTCGTTATGAAGAAACCCAGTCTGGGTCATCTCCAAATTTTTGGTTGTCCTATTTATATGCATATATCAAAGAACAAGAGAAAGAAGTTGGATCCTTCAGGCATGAAGGGAACATTTGTTGGCTACAGTAACTCTTCTAAGGCCTATAGGATCTACATAAAAGAAGTACACTGATTAGAAGCTAGTTGATATGTGATATTTGATGAAATTATTTTATCAATAAATCAAAAGATCTTCCTATGGACTCCGATGATGAAGAAATTCCTATATTTGAAGAGGAAGGTACTAGGGAGGAAGATGAATCAAATCATGAAGATGAAGGTCCCAGTGAACCTGTGCAACATGTGGTCATCCCCAAACCTAGAAAGAGACCTAACTGGTTGAAATCTACTCTATTAGATGTAGAGGAACATGGAGCAGCTAAAGGCACATTTAGAGAAAGCAAGAAGCCCAAAAGATATTATGGGTATGCAACATATATGACAAAATTAATAGAATCATAGCCATCCACCTTTGAAGAAGTTTTCAATCACCAAGAATTGAAGGATGCCATGAATGAATAATATCAATCAATAATGAAGAATGGGGTTTGGGATGTAACCTGCCTCCTCCCACATTTACCCACTTTCACCAGTTTTCCAGGGGTAAACATCAACTAAGTGTCACTATGATAAGAATCAACCTCCTATATGACCTTAAGGAAATGGAGTCGACAACTTAAGACCTTACTGACTTGCCTCAGGTGTTACAAGACCTCCAGGAGCTACCCAACCCCTCTAGGTGTCCAACCCCTAAGCTCAATCTCTTTTTCACTAACCTGGGATCTCAGTCACTCCCTTGAAAAGTCCTCCAAGTGATTGTATGCCTTCAGTCACTCCCATAGGCCTGATTCCTAGTGACTATGGACTTTTCCACTAAGTTCTATGCCAGTGACCCTGAATTCTGAGCCACTTATTTAGGGCTAGGATTCAAGCCTCTACCCAGAACTCAATGAAACTTCCATAAATGATGAATAACACAGCAAAAAAAAAAATCTTCTAAACCAAGAAATTGAATAAGGACTTGACCTGACCCCTCCCAACCAAGATAGGAATTCAGTCGAACACATGGTAAACATGCAACCTACAGGTCATGAATGCATATCTAAACATAGGTATTTGAAACTTATCTGAGGTTTAACAAGAAGGACCAATTCCTTCTCACAATAGTTGTCATAATTCCAACTAGGTCATGCATTCATTAACCAGACATTCATTACTTAAAATATGATAAGGGTCATACTTAAATCTATCGTATAACCATGCTTATAACCAACATATAACCAGGTAGATAACAATGATAGAACAACCATTAAAGCCACATAATAACAAGTATAATTACTCATTAAGGACAAGATAAACTTAGCTCATATTAATCATATGAAAAAGCCAACCAATTCAAGGAATTTCATGTACCACCCAACCATAGATTGGGCTAAACCAAATATTTCTTTCAGCCAATCACCCCGTTGCCATATTCCAAGCATGATTATGGGATCTCATGGGATAAACCAATCCATAAGCAACCAATGGAAGACAAAGGTTAAACCACCTCCATCCTCACCATATTGTAATCTCACCTAAATTGGTCATGTGATCACAAAACCAAACTGAGATTGGATGCCTTAGAATTCCTTCACCATCCCTTGAGGAATTTTCATATCTCCACCCACATGTTGAGGGCTTCCCAGAGAAAACCATCTATGCCCCCAATCCTTGGAATTTTCCTGAGACCAGCTCACCTGAATCTAAAACCTTCTGGCAATCCAAAGCTCAGCCAAGAAATAATCACATCACAACATAGCTATCCAAAAATGGCAAGGAAATGTTAAAACCGCTGTCAAAACCTGAATAAACCCATGCCATTGACATCAAATGAACCGAATACACACATGCACATACCATGCATGCCAAAACTAGCTAGGAAATCATACATACAACCTGTTACCTATAAGTATTCCCACTGAAGCTTCTTGATCCAACCTTTCCTTGCTTAATCCTTGCTTTCTTTTGCTTTCCTTGTCCTTCCTTACTTGCTTGGTTTCCTTCTCCTCTTGGTGGTCTTCTCATCTCTGAGACTAATTTTAAAATTGAATTGATAAAAGGCCCCAAATTGATGCTCTAGTGTCTTTTTATTATTGATGCGTCTAATTTATTCATTTTCCTTACTTTTCCTTAAATTTCATCCTCACATGAAACATGTGACCTTTCACCTCCCTTTTTTCCTTTTTTCCTTTATTTTCATAAATAAAATACCAATAATGCATTTTTTCCTTTTAAAAGTCTTTTCCATTGCCTTTTCCAATTTCCCCTTAGCCATAATACACAACAATTGATGTCCACTAGGATGTTTTTCCCAACCAAGACTCTGCATGCACTTGTTTTCTCAAGCCACATTTATCCACTAGGCCAGGATTAACATAACTATAATTACATCCAGGATCAATCAAAATTGAAACAACTCGACCACAGAGCTTACTTTCCATCTCAATAATGGATGTCTAGTTGTGTTGAGATTGCAACAAGATGATGGAGCTTAGTGAAAAGAGTCGCCTTCACTAAGTGGGCCCGCAGGCTATTTTTGGCGCAAGTCTATTTTTAGACTATGTCTATTTTTAGACATATGGATCATGTCTATGGATTGCAGGTTGCTGTTTATGGATGATTGATCAAGTTGGAAAAAATAGATGGACTTCTATTTTTAGACCACAGCGGAGTGACACCACAGCGGAGTGACTGGTCAGTCTAAATATAGAACAGTCAAATATTATTAGCTCATAATAATATTTAGACTATAAACTTTGTCTTATTCTCTTGGAGCACTTCAGGATGAGCTACGGATGTGGTACATGCAGATCCCAGAAGGAAATACGTGGTTACCTATGGGATGACTAATATTTGCATGCAAGACTTCAGTTAGAACTCAAGTGAGTTGAGTTTAGTGGGCTGGAGGTGCAGTTGATGGAGTTGTGTTCAGTTTAGCTTTGTTAAACTGGTTGTATTTAGTCTAACTGGCAAATAGACTAGAGATGAGTTGGGTGAATTAGTTATTAATTAATTCACAAGTTATTAACTCATAATGCAACTATAGAATACATCAGTTAACTCAGTTGCATGTCAGTGCATGTTCAGTTCAGCAGGGACAGGTGTTAGAGGATCAGATTGCTATCAGTTGTGACTATAGTTGTGCACCATATCTTGCACAATCAAGGGATTGAGTATGCCAATGAGTTTGCCCACGTATTTGCCCACATTGTAGCTTGTGCTCACGTGATTTTTCCAAGAAAAGACGTGGTTGCCTTGGAATTATCATCAGTTCTTGAGCAGGTATTGAGCAGCGGAGGCAGGCAAGCAGTGAAGGAGATCTGAGCCAGTGATTGATTCAGATCTGAGCTGTATTGTGTGTAACAGAGGTGGAGATACTTGTGAGAAGTATTATGCTGTGTAATGTTACATGACTCAATCATTAATATACAGATAGTTGGGTTTTTAGCGAGATGCTTTCCCCAGGATACATACTGTGTTAATGTGTGAATGCTCTTGATGTTTTATTGTTATTGATGCTGCTATATTGATTACCAACGTAGAGGAGCTTATGTATTGTGTATGTTTTCCACAATAGTACATGATCAGGATAATCTCCATTGAATATGTGTTAAATTATTCAAAATTTCTACAAGTTGTCTGCCTGCTTGTTGTCTACAATTGCATAGATCTCAGGAATGTTATGATCAGCATCCCTAACTTTTTATTCCTATTGAGTGCTATAGATCTAAAGCATGACACCCTAATACAATGGAAAATCCTTCTTGCGATGATATTTGCCACATATCCAATGTTGCAACGTCCCCTACCATCACCTTTGCTCTGTTGCTCTCCAGGTTGCAACCCATGTCCCTTCTCAATTGCATTGAACTTCTTGTAAGGAGCAACAATTTATTCCTCACCTACATCTTGAGGGCTTCCCCACTTTGGTGGCCACTTCCCTTTAACTTTATCATTTCCCTTCAAATCATGCTTTGGCTCAACTTTGCTCTTTGATTGCTTATAACAATGCTTCAACTTCTAGATGGCCTCCTCCAACGATCTTGGATCAACAAACTCAATCCAGTCTCTATATGCTACTGTAAATCCACTGATGAATCTCTAAATCTTAGCCTTCTCATCCTTGAGGTAAGGCATATACCTAAAAAACTCCAGGAACCTACTAGTATACTCAGCATCTGTCATTGAACCCATCTACAACTCATAAAATTTCTTAGCTATGTCAACAGAGTACCTCTCTGATAGGTACTTCTTCTTGAAGAGTCTCTCGAACTCGTCCCAAATCAACTCTTCTTCTCAAATAACCTTGACATTATTCACATCTTCCCACCAAATGTATGTTTTCCCTTTAAGGCTGAAGGTGGTTATTTTGGCTTTCATGTTCTCTAAGTAGTTATGCAATCTAAAGAATTTCTTCATCCCAAGCAACCATGCCTCTACATATTCTGACTTCTTCATCTCTCCATTGAATGTAGGAGGCTTGAATTTCTTGAACTCCTTAGGCAAGTACTCACTCCTCCTATAAGGATTATGATGGTGATAATGTGTCCTGGATGAGGAACTAGAATGATGCCCATACATACCAGTCCTCCTATCAGGTGTATCCAATGATCTTCCGCCTCTGACTATATCCCCCTTTATCCAACATGTATCTGGACTTAGACCTGCTACCATAGGCTCCATTAGTTTTCTCTTCCTTCTCTTGACTGATCCTCAACTCTCCTTGTCTCTGTTATATACCTAGGGGGGTAATATGGGGTACCGAGGGAGGTACCCAAGGTAATAATGTAATAATGGGATGGGCCATAGTAATAAATAAGGTGGTTAACCCATGTCATGTAAGGGACCACAAGTAGTTAATAATAATGTAATGGGCCCATGGTATTAGTTGATGGTATGAGGAAACCATGGTAATGATGCATGGTATTGTATGTATGAGGCCTATATAGAGGCTAGAGACTCCACATGGAGAGATATGAAGAGAAATAGTCTTGTATGAACAAGCATATTGCTTGTGGAGTATTCTCCTTCCTTAAGGAGTGAATGTATGGTGTTGCCCTACCTTAAGGGTTTGCTCAATAAAGAAGCATTTCTATCTATTTGATCTTGTTATTATTGGGTATATTTGTTATTTATAATATATTTTTGGGTCAGATCTACAACAAGTGGTATCAGAGCACTTTCTTGGGCACAAAAGTGGAGAATGTTTTTTTTTCATCTTTGCAGGGTTTCAAGGGCGGCGAGTTTGCAGATCATATTTGTAAGTTTTGGTTCAAGATCTACAAAATCTTATTGTAGATCTGTATTTTCTGTGAAAAAATAGCCGATTTCAAAAAAAAATCGGTCAAATCGAAGTCCGAATGAAGGAGATATCGTTGATTTAAAAATCAGTGGGGTTGCAGATAATTTTTCAGGGAAGCGAGTTTGCGGCGCAGATCTAGACGTCCTGGTGCAAGATCTACAAAATCTAATTGTAGATCTGGATTCTTTGTGGAAAAATACCCAAATTCAAAAAAAAAAAATCAGTTGAATTGGAGTCCGGATGAGGGAAATATCGTTGATTTAAAATCAACTCTTTTTTCAGAAATTTTGGGTGACGGCGGGAGAGTAGCAACTCAGATCTGAAAATTCCAGTGTCTGAATCAAGATTTCTATCACATGGGCAGATGCAAAATGGTTGTTCTATTTCCAAAAACAGGTTATAATAGAGATTCTGAGTAATATTGACGAAACTGTGACATTTTCAAATTTTAGCCAAGTAAGTGGATTTTTTCAAACCTTCATGGCTTCTAGCAAGGAATTTTTTACAGGAAAAGATGATGGTCCGACTATTGAAAAATTCATAAAGGATGTAAAGCATATGTTTAAGACAGATTGGAGGGGTAAAGTGTGGTTATTTTTAATAGATGAGGCTTCCACATGGTGGTGGAAATCACTTGACCACAAGCAGTTGACCAAACTTTTAGATGCAGAATTTGAAAAAGTCCTTTTGGACAAATGGTCTCAGGCTAGAAAAAAGGAGAATGAAACACATAAGGGGCTATTTCCTACTGGTATATCCTTACT